>BGPR01004293.1:68792-115288 GCA_013235015.1 Araneus ventricosus | reverse complement strand
GTACCGTATTTAAATCAACATTGTCTATTTGATAATTCGGCCCTGTATATAAGGAGTTTTTGGGCAACAAATATTATGATAAACTGAAACAACAAAACATTATTACGAAACTGAGATAACGGATCATTCAAGAATATGTAATGGTTTCAGTAGTTTGATTATAAAAAAATACAAAACTACAATTGACAATTGATTTCAGACAAAACGGTTAATAATTTACAAAACTTTTTCTATCAATCAGAATATTCTTTATTTATAGGATCGGATATTTTTTTAAATTATAAAACAACAGGACATAAAACTACAAATCTTCTTCTTTTTTTTCCTACTTATTCTTTCAAAATACCTCTTGGCTATATTTATATTTGCCGTATAAAGCATGCTGTTCAATACTACAAATTTAAGATAAGCTAATTAAGCTTTCACTTGCAAAATTTTAATAAACACAATTAAAAATATTTATTCCCGTTTAAGGTTATAATTAGAATAGTAATAATTTATTGTACTAAAATGAGCGTTTCTTCAGTAAGCACATTACTCATAATTTGTATAAAACACTCATCTTAAAAGACTTACTGGTAGAGTAGAAAGAAATATGCAATGGTATCAAATGGCATGTTTAATAAAAAAAATAACAGTACTTAAATCAACATTTTCATCGTTATTTTAATTATTGTGTAGAAAAGAGTTAAATTGTTTTATTTCAGACAATCAAAATGACTATAAGTAGTCTTCTCGATGAAAAAAAAAACTGCTTGGAAATTCAACTTAAACTGAATTCCCATTAATTATTATAATGTCCACGATATTCAAACGGAAGTATATACTCTTATTTCGCGTCTGAACATTTGAAAAATCTTATTTTATTTTATCGTGAACATTCCCTAGTAATTTATATTTGCAAAACATTTTTGGATTTATTAAAACAAATCATGTTTTTGTAATGCAACAAAAACACGTTTTTTCATATAATTTGTTAAAAACAATAATTGATTTTAATTTGAATAAATTCGATTACATTCTTTGTAGCACGCTAGCGCGGGGCCCTATTTGGAGCAATCGGTCCAATCGGCTTAAGGCCGGCCCTGAGAAAGGGATGATAGCTCTGGTATCGTCCTCATATTTTGATAGCGGCTTAAATTATGAGGTCCGTAACCCTTGCGTTACTTCTGACCGGGAATTAATATAATTGAACTAAACTAATTCAGGTAATTTTTTTATCATTTTCAATTTTAAGAAAGAACTCTCAGCAGATGCGACGGTTATTGGAAATAAAGGCCAATACAAGTTTCAGAACAGTAACGAAATTTGGATACTATTAAAATTAATTATTTTTAAATAAATAATCAGTACAGAAAGGCAAAATTCGATAACAAATTTTGATTTCGTTAAATAAATCAATGCAATCAATTTTCATTTTGCAATCTTCGCCGCGAAGCTTTGTGCTTTCGTACGGTTCGCACCTCCCTCGGTGTGGCCTGCAATTGAATATTTGATAACAAGAACAATTGCTTGACTCCATTAGGAACGTTCAAGTAGACAATAAACAGAACAGGTGCAATGCTACTAAAAAATCGGAGTTAATTGTCTATGTTTAAAATTCCGTTCTTAAGGGGATCATGAATATCAAACTATTTTAGGTCAATCAACCCAAATAAAATCCCACATGAGGAAGGTGTGAATTGTCGTTACTGATTGAACAAGAAGTATTACGTTCACAACTAAAACGAAACCGTGGTGCGCATGACCGACGCTTCGCCTTTGCTATTTAACACAGTATGGCTAACATATTATTTAACCATATTAAATATATTTATTTTAATTGTAGAAATATGAATTCAAATTTAAAAAACAAAAACAAATCTCACTGATTAGTAGTGACTTGAATTTTTTAGTTTACCTCATTTCCAAAGCTAATTCGGCCGGTTTCTTACTCCGTTTTTGGAGTTTTTTTTAATTGGTTATAACAGGTCAAAAAATAACAAAAAATCGGTTTATCGAAACAACAATCCCCATCCCTAGTAAGAAGTATTTATTATTACTTCTAATTTTGGTCGAACTTTCAAAAAAACATTGCTTGTAAAATCTTTGTAATTTGTAAAAATTTAAACTTAAGAGTTCCCCTTTATAGATAGCATGTCCCGTTGTCCCAAGCACATCTTCGGGACACCGAAATGTCACGTTTTCAGAAAGAGAGGAACCCACAGCTACAATTAAAGAAATCCAATAAAAAATCCGACAGTAGTGCCTAAGTTGAAATTAGCCTGAAAGTTTCATATTAACTAATGAGATAGTAAATTTTTTTATTAATAAAAAACATTAAAATATTTTTCACGTAACCAGGTATCGCCAGGTATATCAGCTAGTATAAAATATTATATTATGCAAAATCCTCTTACAGTTGCAATTTAATACATGAAAACACAGACTGTAACTAATTAAAAATTATAACCATTTAATTAATTACCAGAAAACCTTCACTAAAACCTTCCTGTTGCTTCACAATATTTTAAAGCAAAATTTACGTTTTCCACACCAAAAGCTGCAAGCAAAGCAAAAGCGATTTATCCAAAATTTTGCACAAGACTGTTGATAATAAAATTTTTAATGGTCTTTATTCTCTTCAGAGTCAATGAGTTATAGTTTACTGTTTCGATGGCACATCTCAGCTTCTGGTAATAGATCCTGAAAGTTTAAATTATAATTAAATGGAGCGAAACTTGTTCTAAAACTTGACTTTACTAACTTCCATATTGCTCCAACTTAAACATGACTCACGGAAGATTTCACATATACAAGGCCGTTGTGCTTGATACTTGCTCGTTGTAGTTGAACTTCGCTTCCGTGGAATTTTAATTTACCTAAATTCCTCTTTAAACATTCAAACTTTAATATGAATTTCGATTCCCTGTAAAAGGAAAATTTTTACTTATGATGCAGATAAAATCTTCTTATTTAACAGCATGCCAGCAACTAATATTTGAAGTTCCGAAAATTCAATAATATTATGTATCTAAACAGATATTTCTCAACAAAAGTGGGGCCTGTTCCAAGGTTGACATGCAGCGTCTCCAACAAATTTTCGTACAAAATAATTTATTACATTTTGCCATTTATTACATTGCAAAATCTGGCTTAGTAAGGACTTAAAGAATAGATGAAAATGATAAATAGTTAGATTTTTTATAAAGTTAGCAAGCATTTCTCCCACAGAAAAAAATCATAAGTCAAATAACAACAAAAAATACTTCATAAATTTATAAAATACAATTTAATTTGCGACTTGTCAGAATAAAATTACTATATGTAATCTTTTCTCATTTATCTTTCATTCTTTATAGCAAACTCATCGATAATATAATCATAATTAAGTCTTTTTATTAGTTTGGGTTTTATACATAAAATGACCATGGAAGTAAATTGTTCCTGATTATTGACAGATCTTAATTAAACTTTAATTATTTTCTATCTTGAGAAAGACTTTTCTGGAAATCCGGAGCTAATTGACGAGATCTCTAAAAGTTTCAAAAAAGTAACAAAATTTGGATGCAATTTAAATAAATAATTTTTAATCTTTTCATTAAAAAAAAATCCGTTGTTGTATATTGTTGTATTGTTATAGAGCACCGTTTATTAGTCTTTCAAAGGACTGATGTGAAACGACGTATAAATGAAAAGATGTATAATCGAAACGAATTACAATGCATTTGTATGAATGAGGACTGTGATGAAACGACGTAGAAATGGTGCTTTACTGTAATCCTGGAAGGCCAAACTCGATGACAAATTCTGATTTCATTAAATAAATCAGTATAGTCGATTTTCATTTTGCAAAATGAATCGGCGAAGAGTAAAATAGCAGGTTCTCGGAAAAAACCATATGCTTCCATTCCATGGACGAGATCCTCCCTTTCGGAAGGAGATAAAGATCTCCTACCAGGCGGGGGAAGGAGGCCTGCCCTTTGGGTAAATGAGGGCTTCATTCATAGTGCAGTTAAATTACCCCAATCATAGAAAGAGGGACTGCTGACGTCATTACAAAATACTGAACGGTTGCTACAATTGTAATAAATCTTGAAATTGGCGAAAATTAGATAGCAAAAATTGCGGTTCTTGCCTGTTTTTCGCCAAAATTGCGTTGAATAACGAGAGACGTCGTGTCAGAATATTCCAATATTGCCCGTTATAGCGAAGGTATTTCTGGATATTCCTGTGCTATTAGGGATGATTGTATTTTTTTTTAATACTGATAAAAGTAAATATTTAATTGTAATATTGTGAATGCTGATAAGAACAAAGATTTGTGTAAATGATTTGCATTGAAAAAGTGTGTGAAAGAGTGAGATATAAGATCTTTTTTCTATGTTAAGAGCTGTACTTTTCTCCTTAGTTTCCTCTAATCATGCACTTCTCTTCTTTCGAAAGTATGCTTTTGCCACGATTCTACCCAAATGGTTCATGTTATAAAAATTTGGCATCTACCTCCACTCTTGAATGTAAAATTTACTAAGCATCTGTTACAGTACATTTTTATGTAACTTTATTGAGTTAATCTGTTTGTTTTGATAATAAAGTGGGTAAAATTTATGTATAATATAGGTGTTGAATATTGTTCATTAATTGGTTTAAGATTGTAAATATAACTTAGCAAGTTATATATAAAAGGTTCCTCTTTTAGAAACAAATCATGTGTCTGGTGTTTCTGGAAAAAAAAATTTCTCCGAAATGAATGACAACGTTGGATAAATCTTTAAAGACTGCGATGAAGAACATATCTTAGATTTTTTTTGAGGGGGTGGGCGCGGTCTACTTTTCGCATAATTGTTAGCAAGCAAGTGTTCATTTGCGTCGTCGGGGTTCTTGTATCGTCATGTTTCTAACATCCAAACATTTATTAACTGAAAAAGGGTCGCTTGTAAATAACACTTATAATTTTACTAAAAAATTTTCTAGAAGTTTTATTTTTTACTGTTGTATATAAAAAAATATGATTATAAATAATATTTCTCCATAAGGGAAGTTAAGTCCGAAAACATAACTTTAAACTTTAATAAGTCCGAATATTTAATTGATTGTATTTATAACTAGCTGATATACCCGGCGTTGCTCGGGATAAAAATATTTTCAAAAGTCCAAGTACTTATAACACTTTCAATTTACCAATTTACTAAAAGGGTTTTTCGCGGAAGCGTCTTTCGTTGATTTTAGTTAATCCGCTGACCCTTTGGACCAGAAGTGAAACACCCTTCTTTTTCTCTCCTTAGTTTCAACCACTTGGCAAGAAGCTCGTAGTCCTTCGTACTCCATTTCCCATCCCATCATTGCTACGGCAACAGCAGAAACTCTTTCATATCTTTTATTTTTTGCTATTATCAGGACTCCAATTCTCTTCTCTTTTGTGTTTTTGTCACTGACCGGAGAAAACCGCATAATGTTCTTTCTTTTTCCACTTACACAATTTCCCTCCGGTAGAAAGTTGGCTCAACAATCCTGAAGGATTTTACACACTCATTACGATCATTAAAAATTTGTAAAATTAAATGAAGCATCGCGGAAAGAGAGTAATTAACGTCATTGGAACGTGGTGCAAACATATTGAAAGACGTATATGCTACGAAATAAAAGCTAAATAAAATTTTTTCCTTCCTGTTGACATTCAAAGAAAACATTTTTATCATAACTTTCACAATGGTAAAAATACCGGAATGAAGGTTTCGATAAAACGATAAATCGGTTTGAATTTAGTTACAATAACAGAAAGCATTGTTACAAATTGTGTACGAAATAAATCTGAAGTGTTTTTTTTAATTAAGGAAAGGAACGCATGACATTCAGGTTAGAATGATTAAAAAGGTAATTTTCTGCTCTTTAAGATAAGTAAATAATCAACGTGCAATATATTTTTCTGAAATTATTGCGGAAAAACTGAAATAAAATGCCAACAATTGGCTTAATTTTCGTTATTTAATTAAATATTTTAGAAAGTAATATTTTTGAAAATTTGAAAATGTAGAATTAATCTAGGAACGGACCCCAGAATGGCATGTGCAAATTTCTTGTTAAGACTTTCACCGTTTAGAAGGAGCTCTTGCGATAGATAGACCGTTAATACATCTTTTTTTCCTTCTCTCTTTGTCCTCTTCCTAAGATAGCAACCGGACTAAGTACCATTGAAGGCTTAGCACACACTCATTAGGATTGTTTAAAAATTTGTGAAAATTAATAAAACATCGAGAGAATAATTCACTAATGTCATTGTATCACTGTGTAACCGCGTTAGAAGGTGTAAATGCCACAACCGGAAACCGGAAGTGAAAAGTCTACTTTGTTGTTTATGCTCAAAGAAAACAATATTTTCTTATATTAACTTTAAGACTGGAAAAAGCCCGCGCGCGAAACAGTAAATTGGCTTGAATTTATTTCTATAAAATAAAAAATATTGTTAGAAATTGAGTTAAAAATAATTTTTAAACGTTATTAAGAATTCGAGAAAACACTTTATCGCAATGTAATTAATATCATTAAAAAGATAATTTTCTGCTAATTAAGATAGCTTAATACTTACTTGTTGTCTAATAAATATTTCAGAAATTATTGGCGAAAAACGTCTAATTATTAGGTTTAACAAAGACTAATTTTCGTTATTTAATTAAATATCATAAGAACTAATTAACTCTGAAAGTTGAAAATAGCACTGTTGACCTAGAAATGTGCTCTAGAATGTTGTATGCAAATTTCATGTCGCTCTGTTTCACCGTTTAGGAGGAGTTCTTGTGACCGACAGATGCATGTATTTTCTGTTTCGTATTATAGATTAAGACTGTTTCAAGAACCGGTAGGAAAAAGATTGAGCTTTGAAAAATATTTTGTATTATTACAAACGTAATTTTCCAAAAATATCGACGCATTATATACTTGATCTATAAATCTTTTTTAAATTGCGAATATTGAAGGATTTGTATTCATAATTAAGGCTGTTTCTAGTATTGGTAGAAAAAAATATTAACCGTTTAAGGACCGATTTATTTCTTAACCCACGGTATTTAGGAAGAGTTTACTCGGGTTATGACCTTAAGCAGTTAAGCGTTGAAAAATGCTTTATATTGTTACAAATGAAGTTTTCCGATAAAATCAGCGGGAAAAAACTGGGAGATTTTTTTTAAAAATTATATCCTAGCAAACAAAACTATTGATGAAAGTTGCAAATCGTAATCAGCCTTCTACGCAACGGCGTGAGCTCAAATAATTTTCATCTTCGTTACAATCCTAGTTGGTTCCGTAAATGCCATATTGACCGAATCTTCACTGTAAAGCGTGAGTTCCTACGATTGTACCTCTCGCAATTCTCCACAACTGATTACGAACCATTGTACTATTATTAACTTCAAATTTTTTGCATTTTACGAATTATGTTTAACTTTTGGAGATACACTGGTGGAGAAATGTTAAGGACCATTTTTATGATTTCAAAAAATTTGAACTTAATAAAAATACAATGGTTTGCAATCAGTTGCGGCGAATCGTGGGACATACAATCGTCGGAACTCACATTTTACAGTGAAGATTCAGTCACTAGGACATTTAGGGGACCGTCCACAAATTGATAAAGACGAAAATTATTTTGGCCCACACCGTTTCACAGAAAGCTTATACTGAGTTGAAGCTTTTATCAATGGTTTTGTTCGATGCGCATAATGTTTACATGCATTTCCTTAAAAATAGCAAAAATATTTTGGAATATACAAAGGTTTCTTTAAATAATCCCTAAATTCTCCACATATGTTTTACTTATAACATGTAGAGTTTTCAACCAAATTGTACGAAACTTACAGAATTATGTAAAAGAAGCTTTGTATTAAAGTTTGATTCAAATTATTTGAATGTTACAGGAAATAAGAGGAGAAACATTGTATTTCTATTAAGTCCAATTTTTTCGCATCTTAAAAATGGTTCTTAACATTTCTACACCAGTGTAAGTGTAT
This sequence comes from Araneus ventricosus, assembly GCA_013235015.1. Lineage (NCBI taxonomy): Eukaryota > Metazoa > Arthropoda > Arachnida > Araneae > Araneidae > Araneus > Araneus ventricosus. Next base: position 107,306 of record BGPR01004293.1, on the reverse strand, counting down.
CTGTTGCTTTTAACAGTGAAATGAAGATTCCTAGAACACTATAGAAAATGTTTCATTAAGCAATGCTCAAGAATATGAAAGACGAGAAATATTTATACCATATTAGTTGATAATTGTATTTCGGAACATGAGTTAAGGTTTTACCCAAAATTGCATGGGATTTTAAGTCTGGAAGGTCTTATACCATCGAAGAATGCAATGTACAATTACAATGATATTCATGCAGCTTTGACGGTTTTTTAAAAGTTCAGAGTTTCAATTAAAGTTAGAATTCGAAATATGACGATGAAAATGAGAATGTGTTGTTAGGTTGACATATTTTATAAGAAAAAGTCAAGGAAATTGGCCACGACTAATTGGCAATCTTGTGAAGAGGACAAAACATTTTCAGTAAACAAAATGATTGATTTCCCTTGTTATTTTCTATTTTAGTTGACGATATAGCATTTTTTTTAAAGTTCAAATTACGAAAAACAGTTTTTCTACCGTATCCTTCACGGATTCCTAGATCCACCCTTATATATATTTAATAAATTAAATTTAATTAATTAAAATTTAATCAATTAAAATTTAAACCAACTAAAATTTAATCAATGGAATAATTTTAATCAACAAAATTTAATCAACAAAATTTAATCAATTAAAAATTAATTAAAATCAAACTAATTAAAATTTAAAAAATGAAATAATTTTAATTTACACAATTTAATTAATAAATATTAATTAAAATTAATTGATTTTGAATTATTAATTAATCCAATTAAGTAATTCTTAATATTTCAGATTAAAAAACACGAATTACTTTTTGACAGTAGCCCCCCCCCTTTAACGAATTCCTTCATCCGCCCTTTTCGCCTCTCACATAATTATTTAACATTAGGAAGAGCGAGGGAAGGGATCTAGAAGCACCAGAGATTGACTGAGATAGGGAATATTGTTTCGAATTTACTCGTAAAATAAATTTATATATCTTTAAATTTTTGTACTTTTTTTCTATTTCTCTTCTTTAACAGAATTTTTCCTACTATCCGACTCAATTGTTAACTGATGAATTCAACAGATGAACACAACGCTGTTCAAAAATACGAAAGTCTTTACCAATCGTTTTTCGACAAATAATCTATTTTCCTTTGTACATTCCTACTATTTTTTTATGAACTTATTATTCTAAAAACATTTACACAATCCATTTTTTCCCATAAGATATTGCATTCTATATATACAAATAGAATTTTATGTATCTAAATTTGTTTTATATGTTATGAGAAATTCTTGTAGTTATCGCACGTACGATTAATTGCCTTCAATATTTTCTCCCTAATGAATATTTATGACTTGCATTTTGCATATCAAGCTATTTCGGGTTTTCCCCCCGTATTTCTTCGTTTTAAATATGCATGGTCATAGAGTATGACTTTAGCTATCTCTGTTCGAATCTTTATCGAAAGAAAACTGAAAGAAATTAAAATCGTAAAGTGTATTTTTTTTAATTTTAAAATAGGGTTAATTTTTAAATAATGAGTATTATTAGTATTCATAAGAAATAATATATTATGAGAAATTTGAATAGCAAACATACGTGCGGTTGATTGCCGCGAAATGCTTTCTATTTTTGGCTGCTTAATTTGATTCGATTTAATTTGAAAAGGGTTTTTTGGGGATTTTCATTTACAGAAGCTATTATCCCTATTCATTCAAAGTTCTTTTCCATCCGTAATGAAAAAAGAAAGAAAAATTACCATCAGAAGAAGGTCTAGAACTATTGCCAATCTAATTCGGTCAAGACAAAAACAAATGGCACCCTCCTAGAAGGACTTTCTAGTCTCCGAATCACATTTTGGCTGTTTTCAAGAACATACTTTTCGCAGAAAACTATTTAGGGTTTATTATGATATTAGCTTTCTCTCTTCATTAAGTTATTGAAGGAATACTTGCAGGGAAAGAAAAAAAATAAGGACGCGCCATTTCTTAAATTATAAATAAGGTAAAATTTTCTAAATTAGAAACAATTAAAAAATTTAATAATGAAGATCATTAGTTTTCATAAGAAAGGAAGAATATCTTCGAAATAATTTTTAAAAAATTAATCTTAAGAAATTACTCATCCTGAAAGTTATGTCACAACTGTGTTTACCTTTCCCTCTGTAGGAAAATTATGAACTGAATTGAACTTGGAATGCTGTGGATATGATTACGCATACGCAATAGAATTCTTTCGTAGTGATGACATATTTTAGTTCTATTTAAATATATCTTAATGTTTTACAATAAAGAAGTTGTGTTCATTTTAGTGCTGGCGTGATTCTTTCATGTGTTTTTCACAACCGCAACAGCATCAGGTAGATGCAAGGAAATATCCCTGGAAGATTAAACCTGATTCTTTTAGAGGGAAATTAATTCTCACCCGATGTTTTAGTTAAAATACTTGGCGTCCAACATGGGGCTAAATTTTGCGGTTAAATTATAGACTTTGAACAGCTGCATCTTTTGAATTGGCTTCCTTATGGAAGGACTAAAAATCAAGCGGAAGGGTCTGGAGGGGAAGGGATTGGAGAAAGAGCTTTCAAAGGAGGTCTTGGATTGGGCGACCATTTCGGTTTTGAGGCACCAGTTGCAGGATAAGTTTGATGGTTAAAAAGCTTGTCAAGAGGAAATCTCGAACAAGATTTTACAATTGGAGGATCCAGAGGAAGCTTACTTGGAGGATTCGATAGTAGTCGAGGGATATAGAGATCGATATTTTGCAGTGGTAGCCAAGATAGACATATTCTTCGACAGAAAGATTTAGCTGAAACACGAAAGCTTACAATTCCGAAGATAGAATTTCAGAAAATTTCAGGTTATGCTAAGGATTTTTGAGTTTTTCGAGCATGTTTGAAAAATTCATTTGGATGCAGAATTGCCTGCGGAGGATAAGTTCCAATATTTGCTTCAGGCCATGGTTCCTGGGTCGAACGCAGCCAGAGTCGTCGAGAAATTGTCATTGACAGATATATATTATCCAAAGGCAGCTTTTGAAAGAGCGTTTGGGATGTGAGGACCTATTAGTGCAGATATACGTTCGACAACTGTTGAGCATGGTAATGAAGAATACTACTTTTGGTGGAGCTACAGCCAAACTTCCAGCGTTATACGACGAACTCGTGAGCAAGCTGCAATCATTGGAAAGCTTAGGAAGAACTCAACAAAAACGTTCATATTTTCTGATACCATTGGTTAAATATTGTCTCCAGGAGGATATTCTCCTAGCTTGGGAAAGAAATCGTGCGAAATCGGATGAGAAGGAAGACGGTCGCTCGCTAGAAAATTTGATGAAATTCCCGAAGAAAGAAGTTATTGGCGAAGAAATGGTGAAACTTGCTCGCACTGGATTTGGGATTAAGGAAAGGGACGAATCGATCAAAGTTACTCATCAGGAAATGCCTTCGGCTGCTGCCCTGGTGAGTACAGCGAATAACGATATTTCAGGTAGGAGAAATTTTAATTGTCTTTTCTGCAATAAAAAGCATCCTAGCCAAGATTGTTTCATGGCTAGAAAGTTAACTCTCGAAGAGAAAAGAAGGATTTTATCTAGAAAGGCTGCATGTTTTCCTATTTGAGGTTAGGACACTTATCCAGAGATTATAAATTTAAAGGTAAAAGCATGCATTATCGAAATCTCTTTATTTTGATGGGATTCGAATACATTTGAGATTGGAGTTGTTGTGTCTACTAAGGTTATGACTAATAGTACCGTTAAAACTATTCTGCTGATAACTCTAAGAGTTATAATTAAGAACGGTAATAGAAAGTTAAATATAAGAGCACTTGTTGATACTGGGTCTCAGCTCTCCTATATGAGTACTAGAGTGATTAAGGAGCTTAAATTACATCCAAAGCGAAAGCAGCATCGAGTGCATAGCTAATTTGGGGGGGGGGGAGAAAAACTGAGCCACGATTACATGAAGTATACGAAATTAATATTTTTTACTTGAACGGCAATTTTCCTGTAAAAATTGATGTTACGCGTCTGTGGAGAAAATATACGGTTTTTTATATAAATCTAGATCTATTTTAAGATTGAAGGAGTTAAGGGAAAATAATTTTGTGATACCTTATTTATATTCGGAAGATTGTGTTATTGATTTACTACTAGGAGCTGATAATGACTGGTAATTCTATGTAATTGAGTTCGGGAGTAATTGTATTGGAAACGAGGCTAGGTCATACTTTAATTGGTACAGAAGACTTGCTTGATAATCATGCTGTTCCCCCGACAGAAGTTATTGAGGGTGATCGGTGTAATAATATGTTTGTTATATCTTTGCATTCTATGAATCCTGCTGTGGATAAATTATGGGAACTTGATGGGATTGGAATAACTGACCCATGGGATAATTCTAAAGATAAACTTATATTTTCGGAATCTATTAAGCAGTTTTAGGAAAACTTAGTTATTCTTCTTGATGGTAGGTTTGAAGTGTCATTGTCGTTTAAATCTATCTCCGCCGATATAGAAAAGGCTTTTCTGCAGCTAAGTATAGCTACTGAACACCGAGATTACTTGTGTTTCTTTTTTCTTTCTGAAAACGATGAGTTTGTTATTTATAAGAGCTAAAGAGTAATTTTCGGTGTCACATCCAGCCCTTTATTACTAATGGCCTCGCTGCATTCGAAAACGCCCCAAAGAATATTCGGATTTAGTATCGAAGCTCCGGAATCATGTTATGTCGATAATTGTGTTACAGGAGCGTCTTGTTTTGAAGAAATTGGATTGATATCAGTTGACTATTAAACTCAGATATCAGTTATTTACTATTATATTAGTACAGTAGGCTTATATTTAAATCCAATCCAGACCTTAAACATTCATGCTGTTTCCACCTTTGACAACTACTAATTTTTCATTTAAATGAGTACTGTCTAACAATATTCATCCCATAAAAAAAAAACCAGTCAAATCTGTAGTGTGATCAAAAGCTTATGTAATGTGAAGTAAACAATAAATAAAAGTTATCTACTGAATTGTCGATGATTCTTTTGAACTCTCAACTAGTTATGCATTGCAGAAGAAACATTCAAATTGCTTGCAAGGCTTTCAAATGCATGCTCATTACTCAAATTTCTGTGGTTTCATCTTTTATGTAGGTGATCCGAAAACATTCCTAACGACTGAAATGCTTTGAGGTATATTACCAAGAATTATCTTTTTATCATGGATGTGATTGGAAAATACAGTTGCCGAAAGCAACGCAGTGGTAAAATTACCTGAATCTGAACCATGGGTAGATTCAAGCGAGTATTAATATTTTCCAAGTATGAGCGCCATTTATTTTGCTATAATATTTTACAAGAATGAGCGCCATTTAGTTTGCTAAAATTCAATTTGTTAAAACTCTTTGTCATTTGAATCTTTGTTACCGGACTTTTGAAGATATCTCTATACAAAAAAATAAATGAATTCTTAAAACACATGCATTCCGTTTTTATAGTTTGTAATCATCACAGTAAGGCAAGGTAGATTCATCTTCATTCTAATATGTTCACAAATATTTTAGGAAGAATGAAATTATCCGAAACAATAACTTTGATTTCTTACGACACCCGAATGCATCCACTATATTATGTAATTATTTAGTGCCCCACTGCTTATGTTTTGGAAGTCATTAAGAGTTTCCGAGCGTCTTAAATAATCAGGATACACTTTCGTTACATTTCAGCCTCAAAGGTAACGTCCTTATTCATAAGGACGTTGCAAATGATGGATCATTTCCCATCTAAGCTTTATGTTTAATATCTGAAACCCAAGCAATGTTGTCGCTCTGAAAGTCTATTAAAAATTCTTCTATTTCAAACATTAATTGGACTTAAATATGCTTTTAGCTTAGAGTTGGTTCATTATAGTAGCACAGATGGAACATTCGTTTGAGCTATTTTGCCTTTATTTATTAAAGGGATACTTTCATGTATCCTAAAGCTAAAACATGCATTTGAATTCCTAGCAAAGAGACGAAACATGTCATTTTCTTTAATGTAGATCTTGATCTCTTCTCCCCAATTCGGTACTTCAAAATAGTTACATGTTTTATTTCTGTGAGAATTTTGTACAAGCTTTAATGAACAAAAGGAATTATTTCTTAAAACAAACTTTTATGTAAGAAAAAGTAACCTGATGTCTAAATCATACAGGCATAAGCCATTCAATCATATACGTTCTTATATTAAAAGTAAAATAATATATTTTTTTCTGTTTGGAAGTCATATGAAGATTTGATTTCCAGATGCAATGGGTTGCATGATATACACAAATTAAAACTCTGAAATCGAGAGAAATTGCACTTTAATTGTAAAAATGTCTGGCAAGGAGAAAAATGGATAATAGTTATTATTTTTGTGTGTTTCCTCTACATGAAAACCGATCTGCATTTCCTGTAAAGAATAAGAAATAAATGTTCATTAATTGAAATAAACCAAGGAACATCAGTCATAGTATAGGTGTTTAAGAAATTAGAAATATCAATAATTTAAAAAAATGATGTAGTTTAAAACTAGCAATTTTCTTAAATGCGAGATTGAAACTGAATAATAAAGATTTCAACGCGGCACAAAAATTTAGAAAATAGCGCCATTTGGCTGCAATTTTAAGAATTTTTTGTAGAAGTAAAGCAAATTTTCAATAAATTCAGAATATATTAGAAATATAATTTAAACAAAATTCTCATATTCAGTTTTTAGATACCAACAGAAATTAACTTATTGTGAATGTTGAGACGCAAATACACTTTTCTGCGAATTTTCAAGTGAATATATGTTTTAATAGGATGATGAAAAGGATTTCGTGCATTTAAGTTTCCTATACGAGAACACTTCGTACTCAAGATGCCTCGAGCTAAAGAAACTTAGGCGGAGGAGATTATTAGGATATGGAAGTTGAAAGCTAAAGGAAAACTCATTTAAGAAATTTGAGCAATCATAAAAAGCAAGCGAATAGAAGCGAAGCAAGCGAATCATGAAAAGCAAGTAGAAAGCGAATCGTAGATCTGTATGGCAGATGTGACAAAGAGTACCCGACAAACGTCTGTTCGTGAAGTTCGGAGGTCATTGAAGCTGCCGATATCAAAGCATAGGATTTGTAGATACATCCTGGAAACAATAGCAGGTTTTAATATAAATTGAAAAGACTGCCTGCTCTGAAACCCTACCATAAATCGCAAATAATATCGAAATCACAATCATCAAGTCGATCGCAGTGGTGTTTAGTGATAATTAGCGATAAAAAAAGTAGAATCCGTTTGATCCATAAGCTTGTGGACTCTACTAGTATGACTTGAGCAAAGGGCGTTTGTGTTTTTTAACAGTCTAGACAAGGTGACGAGTTGGTGAAGTTTCTGACCACATATTACAACAATAGATAGACTAAACATCACTATGTGACACTTATACCTTGAAAGATAACCTACTACCATCCGAAGAATATCTAAAAATCCTCGGTGGGAATTTCAGCAAAACAATGTATCAAATTCCATTGAAAAATGCCAAAATCTTATTTACATCTAAAATATAAAGATTCTCAATTGGTCAGCATGTAGTGCTGGTGGCGCAAGTTATATGGCTGTAGTTGACAACACTCTCCTATAACTGTGCTTATGAGGTTCACCGATATTTATTTTTTAGACATTTGAAATCAACTAAATTATTGACTGGATAGCTGATATTCACCCAGTGATAAAAGAAACTTCTGATTTCATTGTGAAAAATAAACTAGTAAGTTAATTCAAATATCTTATATGAAAGATAAACAAGAAGAATAAGTACAAGAAATAAGAAAATTTAAAACTAAACATTGCAAAGGGAGAAATAACTAAGATCTTATTTGTTACTTGAAATGAAATGTTCAGAAGATTATAATGAATTTTTTACGTCTACTTCTTCAGAACGTAAAATATTTGAAATATATAATGCAACAATAAAACATTATGCCCATATTATATTATTGTAAATTATTATGAAATTTCAAAGATTTCTCAGTCTCTTCTATACTTCGCATTCCAATTTCCCTGCCAGTACTCTAAATGGACTATCAAAGAACAAGGAAGATTAATTTCAATAACTTCAAGGCAGTATCATAAAAGGAACAAAGTATTGTGAGTGTGTTAGAGTAGGAATTATACGAGAGAATCTGAATATTCAACTCAGTTCGCATATAAGTAAAATCTTCATACTCCTTAGAACTAAACACTTAGAGTAGAAATTTCCATATTTTTGTTGCTTTAGGCAAAATCCCACGAGACAAAGCTGCAAAACAGGGTACAATATGAATAAATTTTCCTACTCTATAGAGATATTGATTTTACCGTGATAGAGCAAATAAGAAAAACCATGAACCAGTTCCGATTTATTCTGTCAAATTTGTAGAAATGAATTATATTCAATGAAACCAAAAGTAGTTTAAAATTAGAAATGCGAAATGCGTTAATTACTATTTTGTTGCAAAAATTGTTTTAAAATAATTTTAATTCTCGATGAGCCTCGATATCTATGCCGATGTGATTTTGTTGAAAATTTATTATGTTTTTGTAATACAAATATTTTCCCCTACATTTAACAAGGCAGATACAAGATTAGAACAGTATTAAAAGTATATTATTTATTTTTAATCATTAAAACCTTTGAATTATTAATTAATGGTTTAAAGTAATTGTCGGTATAAAATTAAAATGATCAGATAAGTATTACCTAAACTTTGCAAGTTATGGTATACCTTTCAATCTAACATTGTTTGATTAGAGATTTCAAATTTATAGGGCTTATTAGATTTTGAACTTCTGAAAATGAATAGATCATGAGAATCAGGAATGCATCGCAAACTTATGATATTCAAAATATTTATTTATTCATGCGAACCGATATAATTCACCATTTTCGAATTAAATCGTCCCATATGCGATAACAACCTTATCGAGAATGCAATTAATTCCTTTGTGTTTTGTGACTTTGTGGATGGATGTTCTACATTTTCGTAAAAATAGACATAACGATGCGTATGAACCATAAATAATTTTACAGCGAAACGAGATCAAATAATATTTGTAGTATTGTGCAATTATTATTTCATCCATATATATTTTTGAGCGTTATGTTTTGACAAAGATAAACTCTAGCATAATAATCTTTATTAATAAGTTGTTCATTCAATTTTTATTTGCGTGAATAAGTTATCAAATTGTAAGTCTCACAGTTTATTCAAAACGGTTATTTCTGAACTCGTATTATCTAATATAACTCTTGAAATTATTCACAAATCCATGACTTGCAGAACTTCAAATGAAGAAACTATTACAAAGATATATACAGAACTTAATAGGTGATTCTTTTACCAGATATTTTAACCCTTAGAGGCACGGGCGGCGAGCTCAGTACGCCACCTTGCTTTTCATTGATTATGCTTCTTTATACCCAAGTATCTAAGTTTAATACAGTGAATAACATAGGTTCCCAAAGGTTTGATTTGATCGATATTATATATTTGAACATCTTTAGTATCGTTTTATTTAATAGATACTAAAGATGTATGCATTTTAGCTGAAGCTGCATGTTATCAAAACAATGTAAGCTAACCGATATGAAGGAAACCAATATTTTCTTTTGAAGTGGTATTTATGAATTTTATCTTCAAATCATTTCATTTTTAAAAGAATGCTAAACAACGCAGGTCGTCAACTATTGTTCAAAATCTTATTTTTCGATCAGAATCAATAAGTAATGTCTTCCTAAGAAATCCCTTACGTGTTTTCTAAAATTATTATTTGGTAGATGAAACTATAAAGCAGGAGATTTCAGAATATGTGAGAATGTTCTATTTTACGGAACTGCCATTTTAACTGAAGTTTTTTCTTACTATTTTATATTGTAGTAAATTAATAAGTATTTAAAGTCTGTAAATAAGTATTCTAATAGAAATTTCTAGGAATTCCAAATAGTTTCAAAATAACATGTTGTTTTGAAAGGAAAAGGTATTGAATCTAAAGGTATTTACTGCTTATTGCCTGCGTTTCTCCTGTAACTACATCTACTTATACAGGAGAATAATTTTTATCATGGAAATGACTGTTTACGAAGACATAACAAAAGAATTTTGATAAAGCATTCGCACAAAATAGGATGAACGAGGAAACATTCAAAATAATTCTTAGAAGATAATACATATGCTAAAAAAACTTTAATTGATTTTTTTTAATTTCGCCCCTCTAAGAAATTCCTTTATTTAGTTTTCAATCAGAAAATCACACAAGAAATGAAAAATAAAGTGCTGGACAAGAGATATTATAATTATTTTTCCCCTTCAGATATTTAAAATAAGATAGAATTAAAAATAAGATAGATTAAAACCATTTCCAAATTTGTCCACTTGTAAATTAAAAAACAGCCTTATTAAGTGTAAAAACAACAAATTGGTTCATTGAAAGGTATCAATCTACGCTTACGTAGGACAGGAACGTCAGGAGAAAAAGGGAGAATTTTAGAGTCGTCTATTTATTTCAGAAAAAAAAAAATCTGTGATTTCATACTTCAATAAGAAATCGTGCAAAAGATGTCCCTATGGCTTTCAGTTCGAAGCAGGTTTGTAGTGGAAGAGGGGGTCCAACTAATATTTTATGGATTCCGAGTTCACTACTTCAAACTACACCAAAATGTTCAAGAATCCCTCTATAAATTATTTCACAATCGAGTGCGTAAAAAGTACTTTGTTAATTTGATACAGCATAGATTTGTTTCACAACAAAGAACTTATAACGCAAAAATTAATTTTAAGAAAAAAATTAGCATTAAGATTTTTTTTCTGTAAGTATAGATGTATCTCATAGTGGTTATTTTTGAGTTAGGTCCTGATTTCAGAGTTACGTCCATTTAATATCTATCACGTGAGTTCATTCTATCAAACACTTCTGATGATAAAATATAGTACATACTCGCTATAGCCCACGTCTTTATCCTATTTACCATCTGTGAATAGAGACTTTTTCTCTTAAATTTTTTAATCTAGTCTAAAGTGGAAAAATCATTTTAAATGTAAGCAAATGTTTGTTGATTATTTATAAATTGGAAAACGAGAAGCGGAATGTATTAGATTAAGGTATCCGACTGTGTTCGGAGACATTTTTTTGAAAAATAACTTATATATATTTTTTAATGTTATTTTTCAACTGCGTATGTTTTAAAACTATGAAAATATTGTAAAATTAGGCTTTCAAATAATATTTTTTTTAAAAAACTTATTTGAAGAAAAATGATTAAAATATTTGCCTTACGCTAACAGCCATAGACAAAATCATATTCTAAATACACATAAGTCCTTGCAGGAGTACATTTTTATGACAGTTATCTGTGCTATGCTCTAAAATATTTCTTGTACTTCAAAATAGTTGTGAGATATAGCTGAACATATTTACTAAACTGGTCATTTTTCATAAAAAATGCTTTTCGTTTATATTTAAGCACTTAAAAATAATACTTGATTTTAAAATTGACCTTAGTTTTTAGAGCAGAACATCAAGCATATTACAGAAAACCATCTCAGAAAATTTCATATAAATACTTGGATAACATTTTGAGAAATCATTGTTACGGTAGACAGTTTCCCTCAAAAATATCATTTCTCAGAAAACACATTTAAAGTTTTCATACAACTTAAAATAATGCTTACAGTTCGGTAATAAAACAGTTGTAACTCCATTTGTCATTCACGTAGAGTAAAAAGTGAGACAGTTTTAGAAAGCTGGTTAAACAGGCTACAAAATTAAGTCATAAAATGTTTTTTGATAATTTCATCAAAAACGACGATTTTAAACCAGTCGGATACCTTAAGTAAAACAGCTACAATGGTCACTAACAACAATGCGAGGTTACCTCATTGTGTAAGAGAAAATCATGATCCCTTTGCAATTTCTTACATTTTAGCCAACCGATGATTGATTTATGTCTGAGAATATTGATCATAAAGAAATGAGAAATGTCAATGCTGTACTAAAAGAGCAGTAATGTACAGAAATGTATTGTAACATTATAATACAGTAACGACTGGTTAGTGATGGGTTTGGCACGCCAGATCAATGTCAACTCCTCCCGTCTCTTTCGATTAGTCACTTCCAACGTCATACAGTACAGTCACTTACAGCTTTGTATAGTAGGGCGTAGAAGTAATCCGCGGACTATTCTGAAGATGTTTTTCTGTTTGTTGATGATTTTTTAGAAGATGATAAACTGACAGCTATTGTTTAGCAACGGATGCAGAAACCCTCCGTGCTTTTGCGCATGAGCCGGGTGGAGTTTTTTTCATCAAAATAGGGGGAAAGTGAAGAATGGAAGGTTGATGTTTACATTTTACTGGGCGTGATCTAACAAAGAACACCGGAAATGCGCTCATGTGCAAGCGTGTTTAATATTGTGCCTGACAAAAGCATGACTGCAACATAATTATTGTATATCAGTGTATGATATCAGGTAAGTGGCAACAGTAGGATGTTGCGCTACTTTGAATTTGATTTTTAGACATAGTCGAGAGAGAGACGATTACGGGAAGTGATGAGTACGGTACGATTGAACGAAGTTACGTTGTATGCAGTTATGAAGTGTAATGGTTGTGATAAATAAATGTCTGTTTTGTCTTAGAAGAAGTCTTATGAATGTCAATCGAGAAGCCAACACATGCGACTCATTACCTTACACCTTTTCCTATGTAAAATCGTCCAAAAGTGGTAGTCTCGGAGTCCGTTGCTGAACAGTTATCGACGTTTTACTGCACTTAAGTAAAAGTTAATTTTTTAACTTTATTTTTAATTTAATTTTCTACAGTTTATATAAAGAAAGCAGATATTTCTCGTCAATTTTTATTTTGAAGCACTTTCTTTTGTTTTAAGGCGTTTTCATTAATGTTGTTTCCAAGGCTATTTTTATAAAGCAAATAGGAAAAGGCAGGTACAATTAATTACTATTTTTTTGTTTCATAGATTAGAGAAACTCTCAGTTATTTATCAAGAAGTTTTCGAAGTTAGTCTGAATTGGACATTATTAAACTTTGCCATACTGTGTCTTGTTCCTTTCAACGTTTCCATTTCACATGCCTCTGAAACTATTTGATAGATAATGACAGTTTTATAGTCTGAAATATAACAAAACCAGAATTTTACATTACCAGCACTCTCGTGAAATCCAATTTCGAAGAATTATTTGTTCTCAAGATTTCAGATACTGCACTAGGCGAGCAAAGTTATTTTCATTGCTATTTGAGCTTTCCAATAAAAATAGATTTGCTGTGCCTGGAGGTTTCAAGAATTCTATGTCTGAATTTGAAACTTCATTCTTAGAGGATTAAAGATAACTTTTATTGCAAATGAATGAGACTTTAGCCAGATAAATTTAGAATAATGTTTGCAAGCTTTATTTGTGATTCTCAAGTTTTCAACTTAATGAAATTTCATTTCAAAATTAGAAATGTGCAAGTCTTGTGACATATTTATAAGCCGAAAAAAATGTTCTTTGGCATACAACCTGCATTTTTGAAGAAATGGGTACGCATTTTTTAATAATCTAATAATTTTTTAAAATTATACATACCGTTTTTTTCCTAAATATAAAGAAATGCTTTTGAATTCATAATACTTCAGATATTTAAATATTTCTCATTGTAATAACTGATTCAAGAAGTTCATTAAGCGTTTCGTCCAATTTCTCTGCTGATTTTATATTTTACTTGAATATTCGATTTTAGCTAGTTAACATGTGAACCGTTTGATTTTAAAAGGGGACATCTGCAGACTCCGCCGAAATTACTTTTGTTTGCGTTTTTGATTTGCTGAAGGTAGTTGCGTCGTTTGATGTAAAAATTGAAATTCAGCCATTCACAATTATGTTCTAGTGAAGCTCCAAAGTTTCCGTATCACGTTGGAAGAAAGAAACGTTAGTTCTGAGCAGAAGAGATCTTCAATTGACCTTCAATAGGACTAAAATTCCTTTATATCATTATATTTACTATTAATTTTTGTTTTTAAATCTGAATTTTAATTAAAACAAATAAATTTTGCATTTCATTTCGTTTAATTTTATTTTAAATTTATGTACAAAGAAACAAACCTTGAATTTTATTTGAGTTTAACTGATAATTCTGGTTTTTTAATTGATTTTACCTGAATTTTTATGAATCTAAATTTTACTTTAGAACCGGTAGCAATTGAAATTTAGATTTCTTTGCAAATAAATAAACTTTTAATTTTATTTGAGATACGCTGATATTCCAGGCTTTACAATCATTTACCCTCAATTTTTTGCATTAAATCTTAATTTTACTCAAAAAAGAATAACTTTAAAATTTATTTGGATTGGTTTCAGTTTACTTGCATATGCATTTTTGAATTTCATCTGAGTTTCCTTCTAATTATTTTTCCGTGATTTTTTATTCCTTTTAAAATCTGACTTTTATTTAAGAACGAATAATTGTAAAATTCGATTTTATTTTGTGTCTTTAAATTTACCCATATATAGATAAATTTGAAAATTTTAGTTAAGTTTCATTGATATTTATAATAATAATTTATTCCCTAAAATTCTAATGAAAGGGGATGTCAAAATGGGACTTCTGAAAAATTTAATTTTTTCAAAAATTAAAAATTGTAAAATTTTTTGCTGTCGTCAATAAATTCACTTTCTACTGTGAAACACATAAAAGATATATTGGACCCTAATTTCAATGTTGTTTAAAGCCCATTCGTTTTTTTCCCCACCTCCTGTAAAATTTTTAAAAAATGTCAGGAGTCCCCTTTTATCCCTCTGATTCCTAAGGCCATTGAAATAAAGGGGCCTCAAAATATGGGAACGCCCGAGTTCCTCTATAAAAAATAAGGGAAATTCACTTTCCACCTCAAAAACCACAATGACAGCTGACATTGTCCGAATTGTAAGAAAACTCCTCTCTTCCCCAAACACATCTGGGCGAGCCACTTGAACGAATAAAGAACGCTCTACGGGTGTGAAATCAATCACACTTAAAGAAAGAGGGAGAAATTTCAGAGTGACATTCGGACGTTTCGGACGGCTATCGTCTTTTGCTTGAAGGGACGTATGGGACGGTCTCGTATCGATAGTTTTAAGATCAATGGATTCATGTGTTTATTGAATATACATATTCTTTGTCTATATTTGCTTTTACTTCTGTTTGTAAAGAAATTATTTCAATTGCAGTAGCCTACATAAATTTGTGCAACAAATAACAACGTGTAATACACGGTGGTTCATATGTCAGAACATATTTATAAATGACCATTTCAAATACAAGTGAAGATTAAAGACATCGTTTGTTCAAACAGGATGCAATTCAAGGGAATATTTTTTTATTTATCAAGAAATAAGAATTTACTGATAGAAAAGTGCAATTGGACGATCGACGTATTACATAGAACTGGAAAATTGATCATTTAAATGAATAAAGATAGTCTTAAACTACAGAAACAGCTCAGAAAACAGTTTATCACAGTCATTAGTCCTCATAATCTGAAATTGAAAAAAGTCAAACAAAAAAGAAAGGACACTAAAGCCCTCAAATGTTGGATCAAAAAGTATAAAAACTTAGGATATTATTTTTGGGAAATAAATGAAGAGGAAGTGATACAGTTCATAAGATGTCATACCTGGGTTCATGAAATGTGCGTTGGTGTGAATTTGAGAATCAAAAATTATTTTTGCATTACTCGTGCTTAAAGAAATTGGTGGTCCAATATAGTCAACGAGTTTCCTTGATTGCACCGATGACGCATCTTTTAAGATGCGTTTATTTCTAATTTAAAGTGCATTTCATAAAAAAGTTTATTACAGTGTTCTGAAGATAAATGAATTACACAAAACTCCATTCGCATTCATTATAATTAATTCTCCATCACAGTACATTAAACCAGCGGGAGTGGTCTCTCCTAAACTTTCTCGTATACTTTCTATGTGGAGATTCGTCAAAATCTCGAGTTCGAAGTTTTTTGACGATTACAATACTTTCTCTTTGTATATTTCGTATACGAGAAAGTGAAACAGACAAACAAACCTGAAATCAAATATCTGTTGCCACGTTTCAAAAAAATATTACTTTGAAGCAGGTGCGATAAAATAGGCAATGCAATGAATGCTAAAGCGAAAATTCTGCTATGGAATTGAATTCCCAAGAAAACAATTTATACTACCACAACGGTCGAGATCGGTTTGAATTTTATTTACAACAATAAAAAAAATTGTTACAATTCATGCTTGAAAACATTATTTTTTGTTGTAAATAAAATTTACAACAATAACAGATTGCTACTAGTACGAATGCGCATGAGAATCGGATTAAAAGAAATTGAATATGCAATTTGAACGCCTCTTTTTGACGGATTTAGCCTAATATTTTATACGGAAATACATTTCTGATGACAAAACTGTGTACCAAATTTTATCCATCTAGCTATTTAAGTTTTTGAGTTATAGTGTTCACATGAACACGTTCAGATAAACTTCCTGGAGACGATTTTATCCAAAATTTGATAGAAACCTACAAATTATGTTTAAAGACCACATACCAAATTTCATTCCCGTAGCTTTAATAGCTTTCGAGTTATCGTGTTCACAGACAGACAGACATGATTCCAAGATTGTGTTTTTCGGACTCAGGGAGGTCTAAAACGTGTTGATTAGTCAAAATCTCGAGTTCGAATTTCTGGACGATTACAATACTTTCTCTTTGTATACTTGGTATACGAGAAAGTAAAAATTCCTATGTGATTCAAATTCGGAAACTCTCCCTTATTACATATATGAAGAGGTATTGGTTAAGATTATAAAAATGAAAAACTGTATAATGTTAAAAATATTTATAATAAGAGAAAGATTGCAAAACCCGAAAATGTGTTGGCATTTCCTTTTTCACTTAAAAGACGTGAATGTTTCTACTCAGTGTACAAAATTCTAATTATTGAATTCAAATAGAAATTAAGCGACCGTCCTTGTATTTAGAAGAAAAAAACTATGAAAAATTAGTGTGTATGTTATTAGTTGCTCTTTCATACTGTTTAATTCCATAACGAAGAAAACTAAAATTTGAAATTCCTCAACGAAATTCTGTAATATCCATTTACTTTGAACAATTTATATATTCTATTTTTTACACATAACGTACATCCCCCCCATCATTTCTTTTTACATTTTCTTTTACCTACTTATTCAGTTGTTCCTATTGCGACGGTCGAATCTTTCATAGTTTCTGCACTTTTATATTGTTCGTATCATAATTTTACTTATTTTCCATAAGAAGCGTTACCTACATTTTACTTTTTTCCCGTGACGTATTTTCCAAGTGCTATTCTTTATAATTTTATACATGTGATTGAAAATTGATTGGCACTTTAATAAAATTGGTTCTTGTTTCAATCCCTGAACAAAGACTGCTTTTCTGTACACGTAAACATGAATCTTGAGTGCTAAAACGTAAGATATGTCACTCGCGAAAGTTATTTTGAAAACTGATGTATGCATTTCGCATAGTGTATTACTTCAGGGAGAACTTGACCTTTCAGCATACACACATACCTACTTTATGAAAGTACGTGGGTTGTATGAATCTTCTGTAAGAGCATAAGCAGAAAATATCATATATAAATGTGATCAACAGGCAGACATTTTTATTGTGAAACAAACATTAAAAATTATTATATCAGAAATATTCCACATATATTTGCGTATAATTTTGCTATGCAGCTTAAATAAGTTTAAAACCTAAATTGAAAAATTTATGTATTTACCAGAACAATGAAATTATTGCCCTTTATTTTATTTTTCGAAAAGCCATTCATAAAATTCAATGGTTCTTGTGCAACGATTTACAAAGTATCATTTCGATGATTTTTATAGAAGTGAAAGTCCTCTTTTGAAATTAACATTAAAAATGTCCCTGAGGATAACATTTTACAATGAGCTCGCAAGTTTAAACTTCATTGTATATGAAATTTAAATTAGTTTTGTCTCGATATGTTTGTTTTTCATTCCTTAGTGTTTCGTCTATTTTTTAAAGCGAAGTAAATTCTAAATCGAGGAAACCGTTAATGACTGGAGAACTTTATTTGCATTTAAATGCCCCAAACTAAGTATGCTTAAATAAAAGTAATGATATGCATAGAATATATATTAAATGTAACAGTACTAGTTTAAATGCACTTTTAAAGACATTAAGTTTTCTTCTTAAAGCAGATGGATTTACGCAACCACAAATTTTGTTCTTTTAATGTATTACATTGCGGTTAAACTTTTCAAAAGAAATAAATATCTCCTTAACTATTACATAAAGGACTCTCAAAGGAATTATCTGGATGAATACCAATTACTTATTGTAATTATTCAAAGAGCTGGCACTCTTACAGCTAAAGTTCTGGGAATAGAACCTCATTTAAGTTTATTCTAAAATGTCATGTCCAGTATATGTCCATTGAGAGTATTTTACCTCTTTGGAGAATACGTTGATCTTATCGATTCTATAAAATTCCTTTGAATAAAAATTTCTGCATAAATAATGTTCTTGAATTAAGAAAAAGATATTAGACGCATCGGAATGTTTGTATGATGAATTTCATAAGATTTTGAACACCTAATCATTCCGCTAATTAGTTATAATGGATGGGCATTATTACGGATCGCTCAATGATTTTTGGAAAAGGCACGAATGAATTAAAAAATATATTTGAGATATTTATACTGCAGAAATTATATCTAAAAGGGTAATATTTTTCAGTTAAACAAATTCAGACAAAATTTTCTGTTAAAGAAAGCATTGATTTCAGGAAAACTAAAAACGATCACATGAGAAAAAGAAATTTGATGCAATTTAAATATTGTTTAGTAGTTTCCAATAAGTTTTGCTAGTTTGAATGATTAAATCTGCATTTTTAAGGATTTGAAGCTTTGAAAAATATCAGAATTGAAAGTTATTGCTAATTCTCTTTTATAAAAATAATGCTTTTTCAAACATAATTCTTTTACTAAAGTAATATTTTTTGGGCATTTCATGAAAATCATATAACTTTTTGGTCTACTTTCATATTCAAAGTCTATCGAAGAATAGTTGCGTTTGCCAATGGATAATTTTTCACAGCAATATGTTAAAAGGATGGGATCGCCTTAAAGGGATTGTAACTTTTTAACTGTAAACGGTTAAGCTCTGACCAGTACCAGATAGTATTATGCAACAACTTATTGTCATTGGTGGTGAGCGATATCATACAGAGTTCGACTCGCTTCTTTTACAAGAAAACCAAATAAAATTCTAAAGAACACGCATATAATTAAATTTTTGAACAAGAACAGTTTTTCAGTATATCTACAACTGAATTATATCAACCAATCACTAATTTCATTTTTCTAATCATTTTTGTAATACAAGATGCTGTAATCGGGACAAGAGTTAAACATACACGTTAAGAAATTAAAATTTGGGGTCTTTTTAACTGAAATTGTCTTCTTATTAGGCGAATTATTGCTTCTACACATATATAGATGCAAGTGGTTCAAATATGACCGAAGCAATTTTTTAAAAGCAACTCTTAATGCCTAACGTTAATTCGCACATATCAGTCTTCAACGTATTCCCTCCGGAATCAACACAATTTTTCCAACGATCTGGAAGCAACCTGGTGCTATTTTCACAGTCTTTTGGTTGGCGGCATATCGACCCCAAACAGTTTTTTGAATGGAATCGGTTTCATATGTTGCCGGGCGACGATCATGCGTTTCTCTGCTCTCTTTAAAGCACTCAACTCCTTAAAACGGGTCGACGTGCATCGCGCCTGCGAGGCCCGGTGCCCAGTGGCGGTTTTCCGCACAGGTGTTAGAGGCGCTCGCCTCGTGCCTCGAAAATCCAAGGGGCCTCAAAATCCATTCGAAGTACACAGTAGTGCAAACTGATGGCGAATTAGCGACATTCAGTAGGGGAAGGGGGTCTCAAAACCTATTGGATGTAAATTGTACTGCTATGCCGACGGCGAAGTTGCGACATTGGATAAGGGTAGGGGGCCTCAAAGCCTATTTTACGCACAACGACGGCGAATTTGAGACATCGGGTAGAAGGGGGCCTCAAATCAGTTTTGCGCCTGTGGCCTCATATTGACAAAATCCGCCACTGCCGGTGCCTGCAGGAATTTCTTACAAAAAAGGAACCCCTGAACGAAAAAATCCAGATTCACAGTTGCTGCATTCAAGGTCATTTACTTGCTGACCACTGGTATTTCAAGAATTTCCCCGCATTTATTATCTCAGAAAACAGGTGGTCGGGCTTCCGAAGCTCGATGCGCGCTCTCGTGTTTTTGTGTAGATTGCTGCAGAGAACAGATAGATCGTGACAATTTACCGCTGTTCGAATTACAAATATGAAATTTAAAGATTAGAAAAGCTTTTAGCTGAAAATCCATAAATTAAGAATCGATTAACAAAGAAATTGTTGTTGTTGAATTAGTTAGATATAATAAGTCGAATTCTGATAAGGAATTAGACAATGAATTTGATATTTCTATGACCACTGATTATTTAGAAGTTTGGAGTTGAAAAATGGTGAAGTGAAGGTAAAAAAATTGGTGTAAAGAAAAATCTTTCAAAAATATGAGAACTTTTACACACAATATCGTCATACAACTACCCGAAAACTGTGGTGAAGTAAAAGTTTCATAATCCCTACAAAATTCTTGAAAATGCTTATCGGTGAGACAGATGATGCTTTAATACTTATATCCAGAAGAATTCAGTTAATTTTGGATGGGAAAGTCAACAGTTTCATAAATACCTTAGAAGTAACAGGCAGTCATCAATCTTCCTCAATTTAATGGGCACCCCCCAGCTAAAAAAAATCTGCAGAAAATCTGAAGGTATTTGCAACATGTTTTCTTCAGATTTTTTGCAGAAAAAAAATGCAGAATATCTGAAGAAAACTATGTTAAATACCTTCAGATTTTCTGCAGAAAAAAAATATGTTCCAAATACCTGCAGATTTTTCCACAGTCAAGGTTTAATTATTAATTTCAATTATTATTAATTAAATTTATGAATAAACTTACTTAATCGATTTGGAATGTGACGAAACTTCAAGCTCTTGTCTGGGATTCGAACCCGCGATCTATAAGCAGGCGCACGCCTTAACCACAAGGCCACGTCGGCATACCCGAGATGAAGATAAATTAATCTATTTAAGTTATAACGTCACTATGGCTCTCGTGGCGCCATCTAGTGGTGTAAAAATCAACAAAGGTCAGAATATTTGTTTCAAAAGTCGTAGAGATGTGTAACAGATGAGATTATTAATATTTTTGTTCAATAATTTAGATTCTCAGTTTCAATAAATTCATTTTCACCTTCTATATTTCTGGGAAGCCTTCTCTCCATCCAAAGGGCGAAAGTTCCACTTTTCTTTTCTTTTTCGAGGAAAATAGCTAGTCAGAAAAACAGTTGGAAAACTAATTGGAAATTAATTCAATTATGGGGTAAAAGTTTAAAATGGTAAAACCTCAAATATTTATTTTAAAGATTAATTTAGAATTCATTTTTTCAGTGGCATATTTAAAAAATTTAGTCCATTGGGAAATTTTTTGAAACTCCTGTCTGCTGTAGAATTAAACAATAATGATAATTACATTCTAATTTGTTTTATATCCATTGGAAAATAGAGCTATAATATTAGAGAATATGGTGTAAAATATGCATTTAGAGAAATGCAGATATTATGAAAATGCAGTTAAATCTTCAAAAAATCAACAGATATTGGTCGAGTTTAATGATTTTGTGAAAATATGCTAAATAACTGCAAATTGAATTAAAGACAAAATGCAAAGTCTTACAAAATCTACAGGATATTTAAAGAAAAAAGTATAAATAAATTTTTTGCAGATTAAATTGAAGAAAAAATGCAGATTTTTTGTTGTCTTACAAAATCTGCAGAATATTTAGAGAAAAATATAATAAGAAATTTTTTTGCAGATTTCATGCAGATTAAATTGAAGAAAAAATGCAGATTTTTTTCTGTCTCCAAAAAATCTGCAGAATATTTACAGAAAAATGAAATAAGAAAATTTTCTGCAGATTTTCTGCAAATTAATTTGAAGAAAAAGTGCAGATTTTTTCTGTCTTCAAAAAATCTGCAGAAATCTTTAAGACATCTTCAAAAAAAGAAATTTTCTGCAGATTTTCTGCAGATTTTTTTTAGCTGGGCCTAGAAGAGATTTATCTGAAAATTATTTTATTAATATTTCATATTCTGTACACTAGTGCAACAAATGTTTCCTATCCAAGTAAATGTAATTTTCTGCGCGTTTTGTTGAAAAAGCAAGACACCTCGCCTGCGAGGTCCGATGCGCGGCCTCGTGTAAGTGTAAGGAACGCGAGTCCTCGCGGGTTAACATATATTAATGTGTTTGGCACATGCTTCGACAAACAGAATTTTTGCTATTTTATTCTGTAATTTAGTCAACGTAACAATTTATTTTAAATACGAAAATCACTCGGACACGTTTAAATCTCTCATATCCTTTACCATCTTAAGTAGATCGAAATACTAAAAAAATATCACAAATGGGCTCATTTCATCTAATTAGAAGGTTAAATAATTCGTAGGGCAAGGAGTTAACCACTCGAACTCACGGATTTGTGAAAGACATTCACCCGTATAACATTGTTGGTGTTTGTGGTGAATTTCAGATAATGGGAAGTTTTCTCCAAAGAGGTATCTGATACTGTGTGCGGTACACTTCCTGTTTTCAGCATTCTAGCAATTCCTAGACAAGACTGAACAGGTACTATTCTCGAACAGGAGGGAGGATGGATGTTCTGGCTTCACCCTCACAGACTCGCACGTTTGCTGCACGCGTAGCCTGTTTATATGCAAATCATCCCCGGCTATATTTGGACCAAGTGGTACTTCTCTGGAAATTATATCAAGTAATTCATTCAATTATTTCCGAGTAACATCCGCACCATATTTTGCATATGCTTCTGATGCTGAAATCCTTGGATTACTAATAGAACAAGTGCCATTATACACATTGCCTAAGAAAAGAATTTAATATCCGAGTTTCCCATTAGCTTAAATTTAAATTAGATTTATTTTAAAACAATGAACACCGGCTTTCTAATCTTTTCGTGCCGAGAGACTCCTGACATTAACAGTAAAAATGTCCTATTTATATAGACATGCCTTAAAATTCTAATTAGCACTAGACATGGTCAATATTTGTCTAACCATTCCTATATGGAACCAAAGTTTCACGATGTCAACTAGAGACACATATCTAAATAAAAAATGATATCGTTTATTTGGAAGCACTTCCTTATATTCTTAAAAACATACTTATCCAAAAACAATGTATCCATGCGCATATTTTCAGCTATTAAAAATCTAATAGTATGCTACGGATGAGCTACTAAACACTTAACGTGAATTTGACGATTCTAATTGCTGTCTTTTAGCATTAGATTAATTTTAAGCATCTTAATTTTTTCGGAATAGGATATTTTTTATGAGAATTTTGTGATATATTTCCAAAGGTAAAATTATTTTATTAATTCCAAAGTAGGGTATTACCCACTTGTTCTATATGCATTTAGGATGGACGGGAGTAACTAGTTCATAGTTACCTATTTGTCCATGTATAAAATCTTTCATTTTTCCTTACTTATTAATTTCTACGATGCCAAAAACATAAGAGTGACAGAGTGACAATTGCAAATAATTTTTTTACAAACATTAAGGTTTGATTACTCACTGCTCAAAATTTAATATTCATTCCTCTTTAGGAAAAGCAAAGAAATCAAAAGTAATAATTCAACTACTGTTTATGAAGAAAGAGTAAATATTTAATTAAAAATGTTCACTGAACGTTAAATTTTTTAAACATATTTATGTGAAATAAATTGCGTACTTATGAATGTAACTAAATATTTTAAAACTAGGATAAATTAAATGATATTCCTATTCAGAAGTAGAAAATGCTTTTTAGAAGGGAAAAAATGCATTGAAATATAAATCCAAAACTAATGAAAGTTCTGACAACTAAAGTTTTAAATCAACTTATATTAAAAATGGTTATGGAGCAGAAGTCTACGTATCCTTATTCATTATTTGTTGAATTGATAAATTGCATATTTCGACAGTCAAAAATTATTTTCGCAGACATATTCTTAATTTCGCCTTCCTATAAATCAAGTCAACATAATAAATCATCTATCAGTTTGAGCTTATGGCTTCAAGTTTCACGATAATTTAACCAGTGTAAATTTCATGCCTAGTTATCATTTAGAAAAAATGACTTACAAACTAATAACTTTCGGCGATTCCGTGAATATTTTTCATGAAAAGGCGAGTCATTTTGACACTTTTTTGGATAAAAATACTATTAAATAATTGCTTATAAATGAGAGAGTTAAAATGTTACAATTTGTACAGTATTTTTTTTTAAAATAGGTATGAGTACAAAATTATTCGTTTTGTATTATGTAATTCTTTAACACAAAATAATCTACACCAAGTTGAGTCCGGATTACCTGCATCACTGATTATCGAATGTCATTTGAAAAATAAAATTGTAACAATAGCAAAAGAACATATATTCGCAATTAGAAAGTTGAACAACAAACTGTACGTCTCACCTTCTATACAATAAAGAAATCAGAACCATTATTAAATCAAACACTGAAACTTTGATGAAGAAATTCTCGTTTCAAATTCAGTGAATGCACCTGAGATCGTCGAACACAGGACTGACATCACATCAACTAATGTAATGCACATATCATATCTTGGAAATAAGGAAGGAAACGAAATTCGTTGGAAATCGCTTGCGTTGATTTGTTCAAAATGGCAACAGTTTGCTTTCTTAAATATATCTGTTTTAAAATTTCAACCTCCAATTAAGACCAATCAGACTTAATAATAATTCTTACGTAAAAACTATGTCGGCCCCAAAATCTTCAAGACCTTAAATGCAGTTTCCCTGCTGGGTTAGTCTTATAACAGGAAAGAGAGAATTATAGAGGATTTTACTGGAGGCCAAGCCAATGAAACCTGACCTTGGTGACCATTTTGGGTAATTGGCGACAAATGCAGAGATAAAATGAAGAAAAAAATGGAAGAAATATGTCTCTATCTCTATTAGGAACGGAGATTGAGAGAACATTCGAGAAAATTCTATGTGGCATTACGCCTTCTCGGGAAGCTATAAATAACAGGAGGAGCTCAAAACAGAAATCAATCTCTCTTTGAAGTTTTGTTATCAGTGCAATCTGGTGAGATGTTAGGCGCCAAACGGTAATAAAAGAAATGCTACTAATATTTATTAGTGATCTGCTGTCCGCTTTTGTCGTTAATTTTTAAAAGTGCTCTTTAGTTTTGATACCTGTGCTTCGTGTTTTTTCCTGAATATTCTTGGAATAAAGCGACATTTTTAACTCTCCTGCTTGTTGGACTGACTACATTCACGTACACTCATGGGACGATTTTCGTAATAATATTTAATGGATAATTTATATTTCTCTTACGATACGCATTTAATGTTTTCTATACCCGTAATAAATTATTACTTCTTAATAAAGGTAATGACTTTTTAATGAAAAAAAGTTAAAACTTCAAAGTGACTTCCAGTACCACTGAGATTGTAAAGAATATAATTATATTTCAAAATTTATTCGAGACTTCCTCCGTGGGCGAGTCTCGGTACAATGTTGTTTGCGCAAATACTAAATATTTACGAGATTTCGCAAATTAGTTTCGTAAATCATTTAAAATCAATATCCTGCAACATATGATATTCCATGATTTATAGAAAATATCTCTCAATTTTACCTTACAATAAAGATACACTTTTTAAAGATCCAACATAGCTGAGGATGATTTCGTAACAATAAATTATTCATCAATGGCAAGATTTCACAAAGAGTGAATTTTCTATAAATTCGTTTTCTTTTCAGAAACTCGTGATGTATTTTTACATCACAAAAACTACATCAAACTAATTGACAGAAATCTGAAATAGATAGGGAAGAAAAGTGAAAACTAGAAATAAGTTTCACACCAGCAGTTTTATGGAAATGATATTCCGTTTGCCATCCGTTAAAGAACAAAAACTGGAGACAATTATTGAATTGAAAATAAATTCCATAACACGCATTTTAAAATAAGCTTATTTCTCAAAATATTCGAAAAATGTTTTGAATCTACATTTTGCTAATATGTTTTTGCTGTATAAGTGTTCTACTGCACAATAAATTTGAGTTCTTTCGATTTTCTTAGAAAACCGCATAGGTAAAATGTTCAATAGTGAACCTCAAATTCAATAAAATTTTGGGTTTTCTATGTTGCATATCTGTTTCAAACTGTCAATTATGCAATTTCTAAGAAATCGATGATGAAAAATGTCTTGCTATGAAATATTTAAAGGACATTATTTTAACAAAATAAAAAGTTTACGATAGAAATCCACTTAAAATATCCCCTCACCTTCTGCTGCAATAAAAAACGCATTTGAGTATATGTCAGAATACTTTAAATGTCTGAATATTTGAATTGGAAACCTTTCCAGATAAAGGATGCAATGTGTTTTCTATTGCAATATAACAGTAGTTCTATTCTTCATGTGCCATATTCTAGCAAATTTTATGTCAGTGTCATATTGAATTCACGAAAAGGTTTTCTACTTGAACATTTATTCGAAATTTTGAAGAAAGTTTCTGAGATTTCGGTTCTGTAAAAAATTAAAAAGGAACATTTAGTCAAGTATATTTCAGTATTATCAAGAATATTTTGAAATGATTATTTTAATATTATAAGTTTCTATCACAATAAGCGAGGTAGAATTTATAAAAGAAAATTATTCATGTACACAACATTAATGCTAAATAATAATAATAATAATAATAAAACAAGTTCGGTTAAAGTTAAAATAACGCGATTTACTTTATTCATATAAATTGAGAATAAGAATTTCTCTTTTGCCATTCCATTGATCTTAAAATATGAATGAAGTTCTTGAATGAAGGAATTGAATGAGTCATAACATTTATAAGCAATGCTTTCATGATTATTTGTATTCAACAGATGTTTTATACTTCATAACAGTCTACCTAAGAATCATTTGTATTAATTTTTACATACAGTACTTTTTACTGCATCGGTAGAGGAATCTTACAAAAAAGCTTAAACATTCTATAAACCACAGATATAAATTAAGTTTATATTTTTAATTAAGTAAAATTTTTGTCTGAAATTGAAATATTAATTCTAACTTTAATTCATATAAAAACTGATATGATATTTAGATAATATTTTGTTTCAAAACATTTTTGAAAATACCTCTTTTAAATCCAAATGTTCTCTACTATTGAAGGTCGAGTTTGTTCTCTTATTCGAAATTGTTTTTTCTTAATAACAGATTTTGAAACAAATTATATTTTATTTTCAAAAAAGATGAAATATTTTCAGTTAATATATTATATTAATTCAGTACTTTGTACAATTTATATTAGATTGTATAATTTATGTTTGACTTCTTTATACAAAATACTTCTTGAAAAAATACTGCATAGGTGATATATAAATGATTAATTGAATAATTAAAATCATTTAATAAATTATTGAATTATCTAAAATGTGGATGTGTAAGTTTTATTTTTTAAATCTATGATAACAAAAAAAAAATACGCAAACACAATCAAATAAATATTTCTCTAAAAATATAAATAGATTTTTTTCCGGATTTGAATATCGTAGAGAAAAAACAGTTTCCTTTAAATAAACATATTTTTGCTAAGTTGATTAATCTTTATCAACTTACAGACTATGCTTACTTTTTTTTTCTCTATCAAAGAAAACAAATTCCTTTCTATTTCATGAAATCTCTACAATAGAACATATATCCAAATAAGATTATATCATCTTTCCTCCAAGAGTATAAATATAATTCTTTAAACTTGTCCAATCCAGATGGATTATATAAAAGATTTCATCAATTGAATATGTCACCGAAAATGTTTTCAATCGTTCCAGATGGCTTTGACTTGTTAAACTTCTTGGAGATACGTCTTTTCTGAGCGTCTGTTTTCCAATATATACATGGTTACTTTCATAACTTCTGAGGCAATTTCTTTTATTCGTTATGCACTCTAAACTTAATATTTCATTGAATTAAACCGTGTATAATATCTATAGTTTTCTTATAGTTTAAAAACGATGAATGATTTTCCGAATAAAAGTTCTACGAAATTTATATACGATTGATTACTATATAGAATAAAATATTAACTATTCTATTCTTCTATCAGTGTTCTTCAGATCAATGTGGTATCTGAAATATAAACTATGCTATATAATATTCAGAAATAACTATCATACTGTTTTCATGTGAATAAAAATTTATCACCCCATCTCCGAATTATTCGATTAAACCGAAATTATTTGTTAAAAACATTTATTAATTTATTTTCATATGCAATTATAAAAAAGTAGGATCCGATTTTTTAAAATTAGTTGAAATGTGATATTTTAAAGATCATCAGTGAAATATAACCGATTACTTATAATTAGAACATTGTTTGAAATATTTCTTTGTTTTCAGTTATTATATACTTCAGAGGAAATATGGAAATGTATTTCGATTCCTTGTTTCTTGTGGAATGTACAAAAAATTAGCATTCGTCCTAAATTTAATTAATTCCAGTTAGTGACAAAGAGCTGATTTTCTGACCAGATTCTTAATATTATTGGAAAGCTAAAATCCATTTGTACTTATATTCTTCCGAAACGTATAAAATTTGTAATAATATGCAATAGCCCGATAAAACTTAAAATAAGATGCATTCACTTGTCTTTACCAAACAGAGAAACATTGCATTCTTACGAAAAACTTGTGGATTCATTTTGTTACATGTAAATGAAGTTTTAATTAGAAAATAAGATACAAGAATAAAATACGAAACACACAAGTTACAATAGTAACATTTAGAAAAATAGGGAAATAAATTGATTTTTGGATGAATGCATTCAACTTAATTAAGAGCTAATTGATTTCCTGATGAATATACTTTCGAATAAAACCCCAGTTTGTAATCTAATTTTTATATGACAAGTACCGCTGATCATCATGCACTATTAATTAAATAATTTATTTTACTATATGTTATTGTAAAATAAGTTTTCTGAAAATGGAGAAGAAAATTAAATCCATATATAAAATAACAATTAAGAAGATTTTTTTTATCTTATTATTTGGCATTATCAAAACATTTATTGCTTTTCGATAAGAAAATATTCATCAGATCTTTAGTTTTAAAATCATATGTAAAGCTATAATAAATCCATTCAGCAACGTCCATTATAATAACCTGGTAAAAGTAGTTTAGATACATGATCATACTTAATATTGGTTCAAACGAAGAGAAAAACTTTCATTCTCCCAAAATGTTTAAATGTCTTCCGAAAAATTTGCTTTAATTATTTCTGGGACTACAAATGATACCGAGATAAATTCTGAAAAACAATTCCTCTTGGGCTTTTTGAAACACAGCATTAAACAGTTACGAAAAACTAAAAGAGATTACCATAAAAAATTAGGATTTCTTTTAAGTAATATATCGGCAAGAAAATAACGAGATACAGAAATTTGAATATTTTTACAGGCTTACTTTATTTGCCTTGTTTATGAGTTTATATGTTGAATGTAACAAATAGTCTTTTCTGTGAACAACAGAGGTTTCAGTAATTGATTTTAGTGATGTGAAAGATTTGAGACCTTACATTTACCAGCACATCGATGCATTGTTTAAGAATTTGTTAGGTTAAATTCTTATTCCATCAATGAGCAACTAAAAAACTTTCATTTTAATCTTTAATGTTGTTAAATAAATCAGTTTTAAAAAATTATATCCTAAAATTATCAATCTATGATTATCATCGTCATTTTGGTTTCAAATCTGTATGATTCAGTCATCATAAAGAAATATTCTAAATTTTCTTTCATCTTCATCTCCGAATATTTGAAATGTTTCTTCATTTATAAGATTTTTTTTCATTCAATTAGGAAGCTAAATATTTTTGTCTTAGCTACAGAATTATAAAATATTATAAAAAAATAGCATATTTAAAAATTATACAGGTTACAGTTGGAAATAAAAACTGACTGTTTTATTTGTTATATCATGCCATAAATTGAGTTGCTCAGACTTTTATGGTATGGCATTAAATTTACCAAATTTTCAAAAAAAAAATTTGCAAATTAAGAATCTAATACACATTTTGAAAGTTCCCAAACAAAAAGGGATTTATTCCTAGATATTTATTAGACTATAATCTATTTTTATTAGACTCTAATCAACTAGAAATTATGTTGCATTCGAAATTTTTTCAACAGTTATAAGTTTTGATAAGCATTTTTTATAAAAGGAAATGCATGAGTTTATACTAAATAAGATTAAAATAAAGTACCAAGATAAATTATGTTAAGTTATATCAATTTAAATTTTATTTCATTTAAAGATGAGAAGAAAACGAAATCAAGTTTGTTCTCAATACACTCTTCTTTAAAATATTCTGTATAATGATAACCGCGATCAAAATTGCTAAGAATTCTATTATAAAATTCCTCTCAAAAATTTAAGCAAAATTTTATTTAGGAGAATATACATTATTCACTTTTCAAAAGATTAAATGTTTATTTATGTGCAATTCTTTCTTTTCCCCCATAGTTTTTAGAAACTAACCATCTACTGTAATGTTCAGTACTTTAAATCTAATCCCACAACTAAAAGTAATGGAAGAATGGAAAGCCGACAACATTATAGATATATACTACAGACTAAGAGCCATCTAGTCAGCGAGAAATTTCCTTCAAGCCAATATTTTCTTGCTCTAGTGCATCAACTGCCACTAGGTGAAGAATCTATCAAGATCGACACAATTATTTTATGTTTCACTAGAGAGCGAAAGAAAAATTGAGCTTCAGGTGATTGAAACGAGACAGGAGGATATGAAAGAAAAGATGTTTTAGAAGTTTTGAAAGCGAATCTTCAGAAAGGGAAAGATTCATTCTTTCAAGAAATAAATCTTTCTTCATATTTTTAGAGTTACAATTTACGCAATGTTTACCACATAAATCAAAAGATATTTTTCGTGGAATTTTTGGTTATAATTTAAAAAGTTGAAGCATGTGAAAAAATGTTTATTTGCATTGAATTAAGATTCTAGAAACAAGAATTATTCCATAAATGAGCATAAGTTATTTAAATGAAGTATAGTTTTTCTAACTTAGTTATAAGAGTTTTAATAGATATACTTCAATATATGTCCTGCTAAGTTTAAAACATTTCCTTAGAACTTAGAACTATGGATATTTAATACTGCTTCAATTGTCAGGATCAAAATTCGAAATCTCGCAATAACAGCTGAATATGTAGCATTACCTTTGCTCACACATAACATTTCAATACCTTGCTCTTAAATTTCTTTTTAATTCCATAATTCTTCATTCTTCATTTCTACATCTAGAAACTAAATACGAAATGCAAACTTCGTAATGATTATTAATTTCGGATAATTATCGAAACATTTTTCGTTGTTCTAAAACAGAGAAATTTTTTCATTGCATCTAAATTCGCAACTATTAAAAAATTAAGGTTTTCGACAAAATTCTTCAGATAGCTTTCATTTTATTCTGAATCAGCTTAGTTAAAATTGAGAATCTCAAAATATTTTGTGGCTTTTAATTTTTATTCATCCTTAGTCATTCATCCTATTACTAAGATGGCAAATCTATTTAGGATCATATCGAGTATTTTCAGACCAGTTGTTTCTTCAGGAGTTATTTTTCAATCCGTCAAGCAAATTATCAAATGAAAGAGCGCTATACAAGTTTCAATATAATTGAAGTTGCTTAAATTACATCAGAATTGAATTCACTGACCTTCAATCATTAGAGATTTGAAAATAGTACTTTACAACGGCGGATTTTCACCACTAATGTTATGCCTTAAAGACGTGTCAGATAATAATAGAATTAAGACAATATCAAAAATAAAAATGACAATTTTTGGTTATATATGTTTTTCCTGTAACTTCCATTTGAGTTTTAGTACATTTGGTTTATATTATTGCCTTTTCAGGAATTTCAATCAAGCAAATCGAAACTAATAGAAATCTGGAAAAGTAATTACTTATAAATAGGTGCACACCCACCTTTCGTCTTGATCTTTCGAGGCCGGAATATTTTTAACCCTAGCCATGTGATAAATCCAGATAAAAACAAAAATGATAGAAGTATATTTATTTACAAAATGTTGAAAAACGGGAAATGCAAATATATACACTTCCCAAATAGTGATGGAAAAGAGACACGGTGATATGTTATATAACAGCTGGTTTTATCACAAAATTCGAATTACTTTCAATGAGCAAAAAATCGTGGGTTTTCAAACAAATTGAACCAAGATATATTTTTAGTACGTTTTAACCCCTTAACCTACGACAATGTGTCTGAAACGTGCATCTAAACACAGTTTTTTCTAAGTAAATTCGTTTTTAATTCAACGCGACAATTAATTTTAAATACAAAATCACTTGGACATGAACAAATCTCTGAAGTAAGCTTTACAATCTCAAATAGAGTAAAATAATAAAAAGTATCCCAAAAGGGTGGTGTCATCTAATTAGGAGGTTGAATAAATTCTCAGGGCAAGAGGTTAAGGGGTCTATTCTGGTACCCCCTGGTTACAGACGTCACTTTTCAGTTGTTAAATGCGGAAAAGTGACGTCTCCCAACCCAACCAGGGGTACCAGAATATACCAGTAAGAGTACATAAAGACCACTGTGAAGACACATGTATCAACATGATTCAGCCAATACCGTCGAGAACCTTCATCATGACTGATCTCCAAATTATTCCTTTACCTCCGTTATTTCATTGTCATCCGATTAAAAACTATATTCTTATAGACTCAAGTGAACTGCAGTTTACAGTAGAAGCTAAAAATTGCTTGTAGTCATGTAAAGGCCGATTGAAATCAAAAGGGAAAAAAGTAATAAACTTTAGAATCTAAGAAAAGCCAAATAGAATCCAAAAGCTATTAATAACTTTTTATATTTCCAAAAGATATTTTCTAAAAAGGGACACATTTTGCCATCGAAATAACAGTATAATGTAGTCGAATCTTATTATTACAGATCTGTAAGAACTCTAAGATTCTTAATTAAATAGCATTGAAAATATATCCGCCATATACTGTCCCCGAACAAATCATTATTAAAGAATTCTATCACACTTAAGTATACTTCAACATATACATGTATGTTAAAATTTATATTAGTCTGCTTCAACTAAATACCTTGTTAAATTTAAATCAAGCATGCTTACATTTCAGTCACTGTGCCGAGTACCGGCTACACGCAAGTCTAACACAAAAACTCAAAATTGGTATTTTAAAATGACATAGCCATTTTTATTTTTTCTTATTTGTGGAAAAAGATTAATTTTAAGATTTATGAAAACAACAAAACGTTTAAATCCATTTCCAGTCTTCATCTCATATATATTGGCCTGACGTTCACTAAGCAGTGACATTTACTTTAAATAATCACTTTAAAATCTTTCAATCATACAAGAGAAAATTTCCTTTTCAACATTTAAAAAGATTCTAAAGGAAAATCCTGTTTTCTACTGAACAAATTATTAATTCTTTTCAATTGTTTCTTTGAGCAAATCGCTCACCCTTCCTTTAGTCGAGCATATAAAAATCTGCATATTCGGTAAAATATCTTTTATACTTCTATCAGATATAAATCTCTTGAAAGTGACCGTTCTATTCAAGCTGAAAAATTTTTATCAAATAAACAACGATAGAAACTATGTTATTTTTTGGATTAAGCTATATATTTAATTCCTGAAATATTCGTCAGAGTGATTTTTACATTGTTTCCTTGTAATAATCTGAGATTTGGGATTCAAATCGATGAACAAAAACAAATGCTTTTATCTCAAAAATACTTACTTTTCGATCTTCTACCCGCATGAAATCAGACTATAAATAGATCAACAATTTAATATCTGAGGATTGACTTATTTGATGCAGATGTCCAATTCCAGTCTTCATAGAATTTTCTATTTTTCTCAACAGTTTATAAAAATTCTTCCTCATTCTGATAAGATGGAAAACAAAGTATTAGCTTGATAATATTCAAAAAAATGCTGGAAGAAACTGCGGAAATTTCATCAGATTTTAATCAAATCCTGGCGAGTATCATCACGGGTGCTGCGGAAATTACAGTTAACATATTTGTGTTTGTTTAATCACTAATGCAGTAGAAGTTGCCAAATATAATATTATTGATTTCCGAATATTAATTTATGTTTGTTGATACAGAATTTGGGGTAGTTTCAATCTTAAATTACTTTGCATTAAGGGATTAATTTAACTTTCAAAATGAATAAATCTCATTTTGAGACAAACCACAAAATGAGAAGGTAATTTTCAAGGTTTTACAACATTGCGCAGCTATCATCAAACACAATGCCAATTGGTCAGCAATTGATAGCACTAGCAGGAAGATAGTTTTGGGGGTCTATTCTGGTACCCCCGGTTGGGTTGGGAGACGTCACTTTTTCCGTTGTTAACGGCCGGGAAAAGTGACGTCTCTCAACCCAACCGCGGGTACCAGAATAGACCCCTTTAAATAGATGTTTCTCGATCACAGAGTTGCATTTTCTATTTCATAACATTTTTGACTTTGAAGCGATGTTTTATGTCGATATGTATACGGCAATTAGAAGTGCCAAAGTCTAATCTTAAATAATCAGCGAAGATGAGCAAAAAATGTGATAACAATCAGATGCATATACATTTTGGTTGTTTAAAAAGGCGAAATAGCTAGTGAAGACTTATCTTATATACGAAATACGAATTTGTATACGAAAATAGTTCACATGTTGCTGTTGTAGAAGATACGAGATCAATTTTTAGTGACTTAACATATTTGGTGCTACTGAAGTTACCCAAATACCCAATAAAAGCTTAAATAATATGATACGGTACCGTGTTCGAAAAGACGCATATCTTCTAATAGAAGTTCTTTCTTTAGGTACATATTATTTCAAAAATTATCACTTAAAAGAGACATTTTCAAAAAAAAAAAATCGACGTACTTCGTTCAGTTACGTGATAGCTTAAACTACCAAATTAATTAAAGACATTCAATTTGATAAAATAACCGTGCTCATTTAAAAATATTGTTCAAAGATGTTTGGTTCATAATTAAACTTAATAAAACATCCTTAATAACCCAGAACTCAAACAACCTCATTAAATATGTAATGATATCTTAAATAAATGTTTAACATATGCCTTTTAAAAGCAAATACACATATCAATTCTCTTTGAAAACTTATTTATTTCAATGCAATAACTCATAAACAATGTTTATGAGTCCTTCCATAAGTACCGTTGAAATGATACTTTCTTCTTAACAGTAAATTGCATTTTTCTCGTTTACCACCTTTGACTTTTTCAAAAAAGTGGCAGTGACTGTTTCGGAGCCACTGTTGTTACTATATTATTGATATTCTCTCGTCAAGAGGAAAATAAATCCAATCTCAATATTTCTTTCAGCAATTTGCTTTCAGATGAAATCCCTTACACAAACTGAACGTATTACTCTGAAAGATCTGGATTTAGCCAGAATCTTTCTTTTAGCCATTTGCTTTTAGATCAAATCCCTCACATTTATTTGATCCATCTATCTGTCTTTGCTGAAAGTTTGATGTTTAAAGATCTGGTAAATTTTTCAATTACTAAAGCCAGTTGGAAACATTACTAAGTCCCTTTCTTTAAGTAAAATTCTCTGCAATGGAAAAAGGAAAAAATTTGAAATATCGCAAGGTCATTGAAAAAGGAACCCTTGAGGCATTTTAGTTTTATATGGTTTAACTGTTGAATTTTCGCATTTTTCTTGCTTTCTAAACATCTTCACACAGAAATTATTTAAATATTATAAATGTTAAAAATAAGAATGCAAATTTGATTTGTTACAATTTATTCATTTTTGTTGTAACGTAGCATTCTTGCGTTAACGAAAGAGTAAAAAAAACAACATGTATTTAATTTACGTTCTAAAAATTAGCTAACATTTTCCGAACAGTCTAATATTTTCAACAGCAAATGAAATAACACTTTTACTGCCATGTTTAACATGCATACTTTACAATGGACTGCAGTATAATAAATTAGCAGAATACTTCCATTTAGAAACTTTTTAAAGTAGAACAGATTTACGCATTTTCAATTCTCTCGCAAATTGCAGCTAATCAGAAACCATCTGTTCGAAGCAGTACAGACATACTTCATTAAGGAAGTAACTAATCAAATAGTACTATTCAAAATAACTATTCATAGACTTCATGCTAAAAATGAACATTATAATTAATCGGGTTTCTTTCTCTCATGTGAATCCAAACGCATAAGTGAAAGAAATATAATTAAACTACCAAATTAATTAAGCACAACAGATTTATCCCGCGCAACGAATCCTTCACAGCAGTGTCATACACAATTGAAAAAGAGGTATTTACTATTCGCCATGAATGTTAAAATTTTCATAAGTCATATTTATGACAAATCTGAGGTAATTGAAAACTGTCAGGAGCGTTTAGAAATGGTTGCATAGACATCGTTGTAGTCATCACCACCTCGTTCACAACATCTATAGTTTCATATAATAATGTCTCTTAAAATGGTGAAAGACCTGATTCATATATACTAATACCGGTTGTCTTCAGCCGTGGCCGGAAAAATTAATCTCTAGAAATGTCCAGTGAAGACAGTAAGATCCAAAGAATCTTTGAAATCGTTTTAGGTCTACCCCTTCCTGTGGCAACTTATCCCAAACTTTATAATCAGTGAAGATATGGAATTTTAGCAATTTAAGCTATTGATTTTGAAAGACTTACATTACACTATCCAGGAAGTTCATCTCCAGTTTCAAAAATATTGGAACTATAGAGAAGAACTATTAGTATACGATAAACGTTTATTGGTGACAGAAAATTTATTAGTTTCTAAGATTTTACAAGTTAATATCTGAAATTTATCCATTACGGGCATTTTGGAACAAATATATCTTTACATCGAGCTTGTAAAATCGTTTTTGGCACGAAATGACTAAAGACATTGCATATTATGTTCAATGGTGTTTAGTGTGTGCCAACAAACTTACATTACTCCTAATACAGAGCCTATGTTGATGAAAACAATTTCACGTTTCCTCAGGAAACCAGATGGTACAGATTTGTTTGAATTTGCTGGTAATTATTGTCTGTTAGTTGATAGCTATTTTGACTTTAAATGGCTCAAACATCCTAACTTACATACTGAAATTAATGATCTGCATATCATCTTGCCAACCATGAAACACAAGCTATCATGGAATTGAATAATGGCAAAAAATATAGAAAACAAATCTTTCTTCGATTTATTCAAGAGAGTAAAATCAAGAATGAAACTTCAACTCATTATTCTGAATCGAATGGCAAAGTTGAGCGTTGTGTTCAAATAGCCAAACTAATTTTAAAAGGGTGTAATATAGAAAAGATAGATTACAAATTAGATCTCCTCAATTGACGTAATACTAATCGTATATTTTTACCTTCCCCGTTTCAACGAATTTTCGACGTTCTGATTGTACTTTTAATCCTTTGCACCTATCTCAATTTCTACCCAGAATGTCATCAACAGCGTCTCTACGAAAACTTAGAGAACATCAACAGTTAAGAACCACGACATCTGCAATGAGTTCTCAGTTATTTGTAAAGTTCATAATATTAAATGAAATGACTTTACAGAAACTTTGTTCCAGCTACTTTTCTTCTGCTTCAGAAGCTCCCATTCTCACTTTATTACAACGTTTGTGGAAACTTTTGAACTCATTCAGGGGTGCATTTTTTGGGGATTATTTTTCGAAATTAATTTAAAATATGACTTCAGAGATTCATAAATACGAAATATGATGTCTCATAATAAGTTTGTTAGTTTTCCCTAGCATGCAGATTGGTTCAGTGGCTTATAGTGTTACAAAAATAGTTCTGTGGGTGTATGGCGTAAACAGTCAACATGCAGGATAATGGAGAATGAATGTTTATTCCATGAAGCAGGAAAACAGTATCACCAGGTAACGGAAGCAAACTGCACGTTGCTTGAATAGCAGCGAACAATCTTGGGCTAACTAACTTCAGCTAGCAACGCAGATAATGAGATGAATTTTATTCACAATAGCAACTTTCGAACGAGTGGATCTTGCCATTAGCACGTAGAGCAAATCGGTAAACGTTAGGTTTTTACAGATCCAACAAATACATAACAGACAATAACAGCACTTTCAGATAGGTTCAGCTCACCACTCCATAGCTCTTGCAAGATTGAAACTCCCGAATTTCCAGTCGAACAACCTCAACCTCTGATCCAAACCCAGG
>BGPR01004293.1:0-58835 GCA_013235015.1 Araneus ventricosus | reverse complement strand
TTAAAATTAAGTATATAGAACCTAGAGGGTATATGAAAATGTCGGCCCTTAAATAATCTCCCCGACAGGCCGTGACGTCACATAGAGTTTTCTCGTACATTCCAGCGTATTTTCTTTCCTAATAGAGATATCGAGAAAAGGGTCGCGTTTCCTGGAATCATCGATTTGTCTCCAAGGCCTCCGAATTTGTCGCCTAGTTCGTCGCCAAGGTCAGGGGTCCAGGCCCGGTCATCCCATACTTATCCCTGTAAAACTCGCTTCCCAAACATAAGACTAGTCAGGCAGGAAAGCGACATTACATTTTTAGAACAATCGTTATGAGCCGTAAGTACATATAAAAGAAGGGATTATAATATAAGAAAGTATAAGTGGCGAGAGCCAGTTATGTGAGTAGCTAATGAAAAATTCTTTTTTTCTTCATATAGTCTGTTTTTTCTTTTTGTGATAACCTTCCATTAAATAAACCTCAACAAATTATTACAGTGTGATATTTATTCTTTATGCAATTATAAAGTAAGAAATATACAATCCAATATAATACTAAAGAATTTATTTAAAAGTATCTATCTGTTGTTTTTCATTATGTTTATAAAACACACACACAGGGATACGTTGAAGGTTACTTACTGAAAACACATTCGTTTTAAAAGCAACACTGATTTCGATCGTAATAAGAACGAGACTGAAAACAAAAGAGATTGTAAGATGTTCAAAAAATGCATTGTGCTCTTCATTTAACAACAGTTAATTTATAACTATTTAAATTTCCCTTTAAATGTTTGAAGAAAGAAATATTTCTTTGCACGAAAAAAGTATCGAAGAATTTAAGTTTGTAAAATTTGAAAAAAGTCAAATAAAATTTGCCGTAAGTGAAAGGAATTTAAAACAAGTATCTAATTCAAATTTGATTAGTTATTTCGATTTGAATTCTAAAGCAAATATTATACTCTATTTTTTAATAACGTGCTCTCTACGTTTATAATTATCTTTAATTTATGCGGTTTTTGTTCCATTTTCTACACCTGCTTTAAACTTTACTTCTACTTTTCTTTTTATTTCTCTTTGTCTCTTTGTCTTTTTGTA
Source organism: Araneus ventricosus (assembly GCA_013235015.1). Lineage (NCBI taxonomy): Eukaryota > Metazoa > Arthropoda > Arachnida > Araneae > Araneidae > Araneus > Araneus ventricosus. Next base: position 57,752 of record BGPR01004293.1, on the reverse strand, counting down.
TTTTTAAAGTTATCCTCACTCTTTGATATTATTGCTCGACTCAGATGAATGCTTTGACAAATAATGCGCTTACATGAAAATCTTTTACCCATGCCCAGTATTTAGAGCAGAAAAGAAATAATTTGATTCAGATATAATTTGGAATTGACGGCACCTTAATTAATTATGAATTTTAATGAAATTTTCGTTCTTTTCCTTCTCATAAAATTATGTGATTTTTTAATTTTTTTTTTTATATTTCATGCATTTTCAGTTCTTTTCTTCATATTTTTTATGTTTTTACTCTTCTATCTTATTAAATTTTATTACATATTTTTTCTCTTTACTTCATATACTCAATTTTCTTAATTCATATTTTTCTCTTTATATCACAGCAAAATTTCTCATACGGCCACCCCTCTCAACCGTAACTTTTGTTTGGCAAAGAAGTTTTGGTCCATAGACATAACGTTGGAATAACCGTAAGTACAACCACTCGAACCCTTCCAAGCGTAAGGGGTGGCCACCTTTGAAACTTGAATGAAATCCATTCCTTTCATAGCCCTGCTCTTGGAGTTTTTGTAGTAGAAACGAAAAAAAAACTTACAAACAGTCAAAAGCAACTTCGTAAAGCGAATGGAAATTAAGCATCTCTTCTCAAAGCAAAGAGAAAAACGAACTTCGCTCTATGAAAAGTTGGGAAATAGCCATTTTCGCGAAAAGCAAAGCCTTTTGGTCCTGAAAGATGTCGAAACAAGTTTTTCTGTTTCAGCGTCTGGAAGAAAGAGAAGAAAGTAAACGGAAATAAATCTTTGCTCCTCTGAGGCACTGGTAGAAGCTGCTGATAAGGGTTGCAATGATCAACAAATAAACTTTTAGCTAAACGGACTTTGGGAAAAATAGATAGCGTTATGGTTCACTCCTCAACAACTGCCGACAAATATTAAACATTCACTTTCTAATTAAATAGCAAAATTGGAAAAAACTACATTCCCTTGAAAAAAAAGACCCAAGTAAATGCATATTGTATCTTCACCTCCCTAAAAAAATCCAATAAAGTATTTTTTATTAGACGAGATTTGAAATCCATTTTGTCAGAAATAATCAGTTAGCACTAATTTCAATATGTATTTTGTTTACCAAAAATGAAAACGCTTCAAATCAGCCTATTCCTCAGATTATCCAAATTTGCCTGTTGTTGCTACAACTACACAATTTAGTGCAGTTGTGTATGGATCTCGATTTCCACTCGACTAAACTCTTTAGTTCATAAAAATTATCATAGAATCTATCAGTTACCATACAAATTTCCCAATGGCGTTCGTATGTATGGTGCGTACGCATAAAACGATCAACAAAATGATTAACAGGAAAAACTCACTCGCGCTTTATTTTTTTTTTATAAATATAGCAAAGAATTAAAAATACGACATTGTGCAACCCGATAATCAGTGATAGATTATTAAATAGAAAATTTCAAGTTTCATTTTCCAATCCAGATGAGTGCTCAAAAATGTTTTTAAGCATTATACTAGTAAAATATGTGCACAGAACTTAAATTAAAAATAAATGAAAATAAATTATTAATTTATACACTAATAAAATGTCATGGAAGATCGCTGAGGATAACTTTTTGTTAAGAAGAAACATTTCTAACTGGTGTTAATAACTTTTTGTATTAAAGAATCACATTACAAATTAATCATATTTATAAACATAATAATACTTTCTTGTGAAGAACTGAAATTCACCACATTACTGACAAGCAAATTTCAAGCTGTTGAAGATTGCGGTCGCGTTGCATGTAGAGATCTCTCCAACAGGATTCCCAAAAGTTCTGCAGTGTGTCTTCTGGATTATATGGAAATTTTATTTAGTCGAGTGTCTGAGAAAGTCGATGCACAGTCGTGTACATAGAGCTGACGATCGATAGTTCGATAGTTTCATGAAAGGGCATCAACGGGATCTTGTCTTTTTCCGTAGAAGCACCGAGTCGATAGCTTTGCTACAGTTTGATCCCTTAGACTTTTGATGAACAGCTCGAAAGATAAAAATAGTTGTACGATAAAAACTGAATGTATGTGCTTGGTCCAATGTGAAGGCTGCCACTTTTATTATTATATATTAGAACGTTATTAAAATAAATTTAGAGAAGAATATTTAAAATGAAGATGCTGCGTTGAAATAGGTTTAATGGATTTAAGAATTCAGCGACGTATTGTAGGAATGAATCGAAGAATAGTATTCCAAAATTTTGTATTCAGGATTAAAGTACAGGGAATAATATGATAATTTTTTTGATAAAGGTCAACTCATTGTTGTTTGACCAACAAGAAATACAACTTTGGGAGATTGTTGGAATTCCTTACATTTATCCAGAGGATGATTATAAAGTGACGAATGATTTTCTGATAATTATGGTAGAATTGTGCCTCTTTTTACAATTCCTAGATTTCGTCATTTATTAGTGACCTGATGAAAGCAACGTATATGCATTGATAAAACCTTAAACATGAAGAATAATACAAATGCCATTTACTTCCGAAATTTTAGTGCCCGAATAATAACAAGTACTCTAAAATTTCATTTTTCTGCTTATTAAAACGAGCATTACTATATTTTCAAGAATATTTATTCAAGGGTCATTTTCAATAGATTAAGATATTGGTGGATGAGGTATAATGATTGGACTAAGGAAATAAAAAAAAATCTTATTAATCATAAAAAAACAGCTGAAAAATGTCACATAAAATATTATGAGGAGCATACTTTTTACATATAAAACAGTGTGGGCAACCAGCTGATTGCCTACAGATGGCACTGCCTTCACGAGTGACGTCAGAGCATCAAGCTGCCGATAGAAGACAGAGGCGGCCCGAGGTAATTTTACGAACCAGGCAAGACAACAATTTTGTGCCCACCTTCCCAACCAACGTAATTTTTTACCTGCAAATATGACTTAATAATGTTATGGGCAGAATTTTTTTTTTAATTTCAGATATATTTCAGAATATAAAGAAGTCTTACAGAAACTAAAATAATGTAATGATCAATTTATTTTTTAAATGTATGTTATTTTTACACATTATAATAAATTCTCTTCACATAATCACTTTTCTTCCCTTTTTATTTGCAAAATCTTTTATAATATTCTCAATATCAATGTTCTGCAAAAGATCCCCTTCAATTGATATGGTTGCCAAACCAAGCCGCTCCTGTAACATGCTAGATCGCAGATAAGTTTTAATCAGTTTCAGTTTCGAAAAACTTCTCTCGCCAATAGAAACAGTTACTGGTAGAGTCAGAAAAAAACCACAGAGTTAGTTTAATAAGATACGCATAATTCTTTAGTGGTTTTCTACTATTTTTTAATAAAATACGGACTTTTTGCTTAGGAACAATGTCGGGCAGGTGACAAACATTACTAAGTAGGAAAAATTTGAAAATTAAAAAAAATGAGATACGCCTTTTACGCTTAAAAGAGCAGTATAGGCAATTCAATTTTTTGTGCCCCACACCCCAACTTCCAAAGCCAGATAACTTTATTGATTTAAGTTTTATTTCTAAAAAAGCAGTTTTTGAGCAACAAATAATATGACAAACTGAAATAAAACATTTCTTAGCGGATAATCTTCAAAAAAAGTTTTAAATCACGAGTATAAAAAATTTAAATTTAAAAGTAATCTTAAATAAAATGGTTAATAAATTACAAAACATTTTAACACAATTTAAATATTCTAATACACAGTATCCCGGGACTGTTGACATGTGACCCATTGATCAGCTATTAAATTCGACAACAATAAAAATTTTCCAAGAATAATGTTCTGGATTTCAGTAAGTTCTAGAAAACACTTCTTGTAAATGAAATTTAAGCCCTGAAAATAATTTAAAAAATAACAATATATGGGGCCTCCCCAAAGTTCCAGGGCCCATAGGCAGTTACCTATTTGGTAATCCGGCTCTGACCATATACATTGCTTATCGATGTTAATCTTGATTTATTATTTTTTTAGCCGTGTTACAATTTTTTAAAGTCACAAACTTATCAAGAAACAAAAAATTAAAATTTCTGTGAAAGTAAATTGCAATTTTAAAAGTTTTCCTCTAATGTTTCGCACTTTCTGATGATTGGAAAAAATGTAATGGATTATATATACAAATTTGATTTTTCAGAAAACAGTTTGAATATTATTATTTCAAGAGTAATGCTTTTGTTAAAATCCAACAAACATTTAGTACTGTTGTCGATATTTTCGGTTTGCAAACCAGTTTCGGCGTCTTCTTTATTGCTAGATTCTTCGCAGTCACTTAAGACTTTCAAATGTCCTACTGCTTCTGATTGAAGTAATTGTAACTTTGCATGCTCTCCCACTTGGTCCTGGTAAACGAGTTAACTTGTTATATAGTGTTTATCTAGCTTACAAAAATCATATGAGTTAAGATTTTTGAATAATCATACAGAAGGTGTTCAAAAATGTCCCAACAAAACATTTTATGTAACTTAACCCATTGCGAACTCTTTTAAGCTTTCCGCTCAGTAATATATAAAATAAATTTTATATATCGGATCTTAATATTTAGAAATTTTGCACAATTGACAATGTTAGTATTGTCAATATCGAAAATTTATATATTTCAAATAGATATTTTTATTGTGAAAATTTTAAAATAACATACCAGAATGATAATAACAAAATTACCTGTGGTGTTGAATTCACAGGAACTTCTTAGTTCTTACGTTGCTTAGTTCGAACAATAAGTTATATTGTCGTTCTCAAAGTTTTCTGAAGTTAAAGATCTGGCTTCAACTGTTGTAAACAGACCTTCTCTGGATTCAATATTTTGTAGTTTGAAGAATTTTTTTCAAAATAGGCGCATGCTTTACGTTTTCTACAGCTATCCGTGCCTTTTTTCCTATAAAACGTACCTAATTGTTTCTTTTTTTCAGACATTTTAGCGATATACACAACACTTATAGGTATATCGTTATCACAATTTAAATTTGCTGTTCAGAATAAAAGTAAAGCGTGACATTCACCGGTTTTTCTTTCTACACAGTTTCAAGGTTCGTCAAAGTAAAAATCCGATGAGAAATGGTGCATACCAGGGGGAAAGTTACATTTTCATCAGGTTTAATATTTTTTCGGCCCACTATGCCATAAAACTGAAATAAATAGTAATTTAGGAGGAACGAGCCTCTCGGACTAAACAAAAAACCAAGAAATAAGGAAGGGGAAATGTGGGTGGCAGTCATTCTAGGGAAATTACGGCACGGAGGGCTCGTTTTGAAAGCGGGATGAGTAAGGGGCACAGTAGACCGGTGCGCACCTACAGTCAACCCTATCCCATAGGATCGGGTTGCCCGTGGGTGCAGTCTGCTCAGTCCGACCTGTGAATGACCCACCAAATTTTATGGCCTGATGTTCGTGGAACATATTATTGAGACACCCTCCGGGGTCTAGAAGCTTGAGGCGAGCGCCTTTACGAAACACTGAAGAGGGGGGCGCCAAAATAAAAGGAAAATTCTTTTCTGTTTTCGTCAGAGCTCTCATGTCAATCAAACCATTTTTTCTCCCCCTTAAGCTCCAGATTTCGCTCCACCCGGAATTGGGCGCCACGAGCAGTTGCCCGGTTTGCCCGGGCCTCGGACCGCCTGTGGCAGAAGACGAAAAGGACGACGGAATTGAACTATGACGCGTTAAAAAGACTGAAACGACTTATTATGATGTGAATTCTGAGAGAAATATCTATTTACTGAACATATCTTTAATTGTAAATAATCCTTCTTAAAAATGTAATCTTAATTCTGCATAATATAATACTTAGTTAAAGTTATCGAGCGATTATTTCTATGGAACCCAACAGTAAGCCTGAAAAGATCGCCTTTAACAGTTTACTTTCTTTCTGTCATAAAATTTTGATAACAAAAAGACCTACCAATACAAGGCACTCTGCGTGTTCCTAGATACCAACGGCATTGCTTTAATGTTGCATTAGGAATTAATTTCTGGAGAAGACAATCATCTAAAAATAAAGAATTCATTAATACATTATCGTTAAAATTGTAGATACAATGTCAAAAATTATTGATATTTATATGTAACCACTTTCATAAAAATTACAAATTGGCTAAAGGGTTAGTTTTTCGTTATTCCCAAATATATTTTAGTATCAACTTTTAATGAAACACACTTTTATTTTATTACCAACGACTGCTTACGAAAGAAATGTATTTCTTAAATGCAGAAACCTTGCTATTATTACTATATTTCTGAAAGCAGAATTTATCGGATTCACTGTGTTATAATAAAATTTTTATTCCATAATTCTTTAAATAAATAATATCTAGTTTATCTCTACTAATAATAAAAGAGAATACGTGTCTGTGTGTCTTTATCTCTCCTGGCTCTCTAAAGGACAGACCGCAAGACCTAAAGTTACTAAATATGGCAGAGATATACTTTGGAGGGTGGGAACGTGAATCTAGGAGTGAGTTTTTTAAAAATTAAAGCTTTAATTTTAACTAATCAGAAAGTAAGCAAGGACTAACCAATCAAAAACTAAGGATTTTTTCTTTCATCTCTTACGGAAATATTATAAAAAATATTTTTTAACTGTCATAAAATTCATAAATTACATTTTTAATTATACCGTTTACTTGTTGTATAATTATTTCCCTAGATTAAATAATTTTTAAAAATATTTTTATGTATAATTTACAACAGTTACTTTTATTGTTTCAAAGAAATCAAATAATATTTCCTGATTTACAGAAATATTCAATTTCGTGTTTTTTTTTTTTAATTTTTGAATGCTAAGGTATTATATACCCTAATGGATTTTTCTTTCTTATTTTATTTCGTCCTTTTTTTCTGTGAAATCTGTCAACAAACTCATCTATGATAGTAAGTATTTTAGGAAATATATCCAGTAAGTTCAAAGATTAGGGTAGCTAATCTTTCGTTCTTTTTACCCGCATGTTTTATTTCAGCTAACATGCTGCTGGATATTTTAATTTGAAATTGGCATTTTGATGTTGAAATCACATGCCCGTTTTATGTTAGAAATAAAAAAGTAAAGTTAGAGCCCCGACAACGTGCCAATATATATTAGTTGATATGGACTGCAACTTGACTCTACTGTGGATGTTCATGCAGACAATGAACTGAACAGGGGAAAGCTACTAAAAATACGGAGAAAATGTCCACCAATGCTTGTAGTTTAAAATTACTTTGTAGAATGAACCCATGAATATCAAATTATGCATAAGGGATTCAACTGAAATTAAACAAAATCAGTATTTCAGGCAAGCAAGCTGGTCGAAGAAGGTGGGTAGTATTATAATAAATGCTAATAGTCTTCACAATTCCTTGCGTAGTAATCAGTGGTGTAGAAAATAAACCAACATCAGCGAAGAAAAGCTAAGAGTCTGATTGTGTATTAAGATGCATGGAATTTTCAATAAGCGCACAGGATTTTCACTTTCTTCATTATTCTTGACATTACAACACACACATAATAGACGATCACAACAGGACACAACACATATTAACAGAATATACACATAATTGAATATTACCCGCTGACGAAGAGCGAGCTGTGCCTAATTGCACAATGTAGACAAACGTCGCGCCGAAGTACGATACTGAAACTGACAATGAAACCAACTGACTACTCTTCAGCTGCATTGCATATATTTACAAGGTATACACACTATAGACAGCATTCATTTATATATTTAGTATATAAATAATAATGAATAAAAGATAACGATTACAAAGAAGATTACAGATTTCATATACATGAACACTGGTATAAAGAAAAGTTGAGATGAAAATGCAGGTAAAAATAACTCGGCAGGTAAACAACTTCCATCCAAACATTTCACAAATCTCACCATGCACAAAAAAGAAAAAAAAGTAATTTTTCTTATGCATTATTTCAACACGTAACTTTCAACTCAGATATTGCTCTAATCTTTGCTCTAGTGTAACAATCAGCTCAGACTTTGTTCCAATATAGCAATCTTGCTTAAGTCTACGTCTTTCCCACATAAGCATTGAATTTGGAATTCTTTGATATCTCAAAGGGTTGGACACTGTTAGAACAACTGGCATCCGAAGGCGTTAAAATCTTTCAGCATTGCTAAAGGTTTTAATCGAAATAACATAAAGTTTTGAAGAAACTCAAGGACTATTGTGGGATGAATTTCGTATTTGAAGATCTGAATGGATGAACATGTTAAGTGACAATTAAGCGAATTTAAAAAAACGAGATTTAAAGTTTAGAGTTTACATTTTGTTGTTTTCTCATCCAATTGTTGCTGTTTCGGCACTTCAGAGACGAAAAAGTATTCATATTTTTTTTATGTTTAACGACACGTTTATAGCTCTTTTAATTATAGAGAAATTTAATAATCTTTTGCACTTAACATGTTCTTCCATTTAAGCGTCAGAAAACTTTTTTGTTTAGTCGTGGAAGAACATGCAAGTGCATGCTCCTTATTGCAACAACGTAATAGTTGTATATTAAATACAAACGCATTATAATTAAGTGGCAAAATTGTACAAATATAAAACTCTACATATTTTCGTAATAAGTTGAACAATAAAAATTCAGCACATTGGATGTTGGAGCAGCATTAAAAGATCGCAAAATAATATGCAAGTTTAAAAATCCATAAAAATGAACTTGAAACCCAATGAAGTGTTTTAATGTTTTGCTTTTTCTTTTTGAATTAAGGATTTATAAAAATATTTATATTCTTTTTTAATAAAAGGAAGCTGTTATTCTATATTTTTAACCTTTTTTGCTACTAACTTCTCTCCTTTCCTTTCTTCTTCGCCCTTTGCAACTCAACATCTTCGAATTTTACGAGTTTCTTTTTTCTTAAAAGATGTATAAGGATCATAACAATCCTTATGCAAGTGCGAGCTCGATTCTCCTACTCTAATACACTTAACGCTGTCTCGGAAAACTACTTTTTCAATAAGAACATTTCTTTCGCTATTATTGAGCTGGAGTTGATTATGGAGACCAGTGGCGACCCTATTAGCACAAGATGTACGATATCTCTACGATGTTGTTCTATATTCTGAAAACCGTACAATATCGAAAAGATATTGCAACAATATTGTCGGGCATTTTGTGCTATTAGGGGAATCCAGGATTCGTGGTTGGGGGAGCGAGCTGTGGTAATAAGAATTTTGTATACCTCGTGACGGATGTGAAACCTCATGGCTTATGTAAAACAAAACATTTTAACTTTACAGACTTTACTCACCTACAATAAGAATCATAAAGAAAACTACATGACTTTCGATAAATTAATAAAAAATACAGTGAAATAACTAGTCAAAAAATGTTTTCGACCGAGTCAACACTACAAGACAAGTGGAATGACTAGAAAAATATGAAGATTTTAGAGCCTGTCAAGCCAGAAAGCGATGTTATCACGTTATTATTATTTTTTTAAAGGGAAATTAAGAACAAACAGCAGTAGTGATTTTAAATAAAATCAAGAATTCTGGTTTGTCTCTGGGGGGAGAGCTGCAGCCCCATAGCCCCGCCGGATTAGCCACTGATGGAAATCATTAAAATTTCAGAAGTAGGAAGTCATATCAGTGGCATGATGGTTTCTGACACATTTCATTATGATTCCGCGGTATTATTCATTAGTATCATATTTTTAAGGTATCATTTGGCTTGACTTGCTTCTTGTTTGTTAAAAGGGAAGTTTAAAATTCATTTTGAATTCACTTACTAATGTGTTTTGAAATTTTGTGTAATTGTGTGTTCTTCATGACAATACACTATCTTAATATTTTCAGAATTCGGCTATCAATCGATTTCTTGACATAATTAAATTTTTGTTCTATAATTTGAGGAAAATGATGAAAATATCTCATAATATTTATAACAATAAATTTTAAATTCAAGATTAAAAATTTGAAATAAAAAAATATATAAGGAAATCTACTTTTTAACGCAATAATTAAAGTGCCGTTTTTTAAAAATTATTTTTCACAAATATTTATTTAATACTATTATCTCTTAACTGGATTTATTTTCATAAAACTATATCGCGTTCCACGAAGTCCCCTGTTCAATACTTTTCTACATTGAAGAGTTTAGTAGTGTATCCAAATATTTCTTCGAGGATTCTTATCAATGTCTTGAGAAAATGGAAATAAATATTATATAGGTATTTGAGGTTCTAATAAAACAAAATATCACTTCTTATTTTATAATTAGCATACATGAAACAAGTTCATTTAAATCAAAATGTGAAAAATGAAAAAGCGCAAACGCGGATAGCATAATAAAACCAAATTATTTAAGTGATCAGTGAAAAATTGTTAAAGTAAAAAAAGGAATAGTTGTCTCCAGGTTCACAATTTCACAAGAATCGGTTACATCAGCAATGCTAAAATAAACCATTATTTAAAAAAAAATTGACGAGTTTCAAAAAGTTAATTTACTTTCCGTTAATTTCTGTTTCCTTTGTCATGCAATTCAGTTCAGCCTTATTTATGACTCGCAATGAAGATTAGATAGAAAAGTTAGAAAGAATTACTGCGAAAACTTATTTCAAATGCAAACGATTTCTATTTTCGAATTGTTTTATCAATATTTTCGTATTCCTTAATAGTATTTCCGGAGCTGAAAACTATTCAGCTTCAATGGAAGCAGATGTTATTTTACCTAATCTTAACAGGTTTAACATAGAAGAAGATGTTAAGTGTCCTTAACATGTTCTTCCATAGCGAAGCAGCAAAAGACCTTGCACTTAACATGCTCATCCACTGAAAATTTATTATTTCCGTTATTTTTTTACTCTACTGAATTAAGGAACTTCCTAAATTTAAACTAGACTTCAACATGCTCTTTTGCCCAATTATCTCAATTTTTAAAAATATGTCACTTAGCATGTTCATCCACTCAGCTCTTCAATTATGAGCTGGGGTCAGACGACGAAGACCTCACATGAGGCGAGAAATCTTTATCCAAATTTCTGCACCATATCAGCTGAATGTCATTTGATTACCAACATGAAATTTAAGTTGCAATCGAATCTACGGTTGATGATTGGTTGAATTGGAGTTTTGGTTTCGAGACTGGTATCTCTCCATCTGGAAGTCAAAACCTATCACCAGATTACCACAATCAGCTTTGTAGAAGAGAGGTGCATTACAACGAAGATTAACTTCGAAGGCAGTTCTATCATCATTTACTTTTATTTCGCATCGCATTCTAGTCAATTAAGTAATTGAACATTTTGCAATTCACCCTCATATTTTAATATCATTTTTTCTGCGTTCTATAATCCTTATTAATGGGTTTTAGATTTTTACTAAACCTTAAAATGAATTAACGCACATAATAGAAAATAAGAATTAGTTTAAAAGAAAAATTTGCATGGAAACATTTGGGATTAAGATTTTTGATTAATCATTCCTTATGGTATATGAATATCACCAATAAACAATTTGGGTTTTTTTTGTTGAATTTGTGAATCGGCTAATCATATAATAAGAGAAAAAAGAAATGTATAAACTAAAAAATGACGGCTGAGTTAAAGTTTTTTCACCTACCTTTACGATGCATTTTTGAACAGTGCTATGTAATACTCTAGGATTTTCTTTTAGTGCATAAAATACTCCTCAACAACTAAAACAATAAAGAGCTTTGAACGTAAAAAAGTAAGGATTAAAAAGGTAAGTTATCTTTAACGAAATTATTTTTTCCATCTGCTTGCTTCTACTGAATCTAGAATGTTGGGAATTAAATATATATTTTCAGAACGGATTTTACATAAACACTTGTGGATTAATTTATTTTATTTTAATTTGTTTGATTGTTCATCCTCTAAAATGTATGAACTTGAAAAAAAATGTTAAAAATATGCCTTCTTATAATTAATATTAATAAATTAACATACTTCCATTTTAAGAATAATTTAGGGGAAAAATTAAACTTGAATGAAAAAATATATTTCTTTATGTTTTTAATGCATTGTTTAAAATAACTTGAACAAGCAGATTAGAGACATTTCAAAGAAACTGGTGAAGGCAAAGCATAATATAAAATCGCATGCGGCTATCATTATAAAACCTTTGACAAGTTACTACGAAATCGGGCTTTATATTTAAATTCTGGTTATTCTAAATTCTGGCACGTGACCTGCTCGCAAAGAATCTTACGGATTATGCAGAAAACATTGCGCTGGAAAGCATCTGTTCTGGTTTCAACGCATTCATTCCGATAGTGTATATGGTTGTGCAACTCTTTTGTTGTTAATAAATCTTTCTAAAGCTTTCTAGATTTTCACTTTAAACTTAAATCGGTCAAATGTGCTGACAAAGTGATTTGCAGAATATTTAATGGATGTTCTAAGAGCCATTTCTGAATATTTCTCGCACGATGAATATTTACTAATGCCATATTGGTATGCGGGTTAAATGAAAAGGCAATCTGTTAGAAGGAAGTCCACATAAGAGATGACTTTGTGATCGAAGACGGGATTTATAGGTCATACATTTATCTGATTATTGATTTTCCCCAATGATCCAAAGCTGATCACTAAAATACGCCCCTAAACCATCAAACATCCACCCAGAGCTGCAATGATTTCTAGATGTCCAGATGATTCACCTGGTGACGAAGGAACGTGCATCTTCGTATATAAATAGAGGCATGATGATTCTGCCACCTTTAACTAACATCTCCAGTCATTATCAGTCTACACTGTAAAAAATATCCGTTTTTTTCCCGGACTTTTTCCGTATATTTGACGGTTTAAAGCTGTTTTGTTGACAAAACGGTTTTTCACCGTTTTCCGCTCCAGCCATAAACGGTTTAAAACTGTCAGTTCAAATTCTATTTTTCGTCATACGGTATTGCTTTCCGTATGATAATTTTCCCTTTTCTTAAATGTAATTTTATTGCATTCATTTTATGTTTTTAATAGGGTTCCATCTCCGCTGTTGTTTACACATGTTGCAGTAACCTGTTGTCACTCATGAAAGCTAACCTTAAAACACATGTTCTGGCAATAGTTGATTTTTACACCACTAGGTGGCGCCACTAGAGCTATAGTGACTTTAAAACTCAAATAGATTATTTTTACTTCACTTTATGAAGTCTCCGGTGGTCTAGTGGTTAGAGCAGCTGCCTTTTATTTCTATGAACGCGGTTTCGATCCCCGGCTCGGCGGAGTTAGAAGTTTTGTCACCATCTTGCATCGAAATCGTCCAAGTAAGTTCAATTAAGAATTATATTAATTAAACTAATTTAAATTAATAATTAAGCCTTGATTAATTAATATTCCTAATTGATAATACACATCAGCACATTTCAACTCGAACAGAAGGAGAAAAACAACTCAACTCAGTCGATGACGTCACTTACTTCGATAACTTAATTTTTACGGAGAAAACTTAATTTCATACGGTAAAAAACCGTTGTGACTACGGATTTACTTCGTAACTTTTACGGGAAAAACTTGTTCCTATATGGTAAAAAACCGTTGTGCCTACGGATTTACTTCGTAACTTTTACGGTTTTGCACAACCAACCCAGCTGCCGGTTTAAAACCGTAAATTTTACGGGATTTTTTTTACAGTGCAGAGCCGATATGCCCATAGAATTCCGTTTTGATTTTGGGCTGCTGTAATCCAAAGGCGTCGCCAGGATATACAGATCAGTAATCCATGCTGTAAAGCTGCCGGCGAAGGATGTGCTCTGAGAAAAGATGACTTTGGTAGAGCAATATCCTTAAATGTCACAAGTTGTTGTTAATAAATCATTCTCAGTGAAAGCGAGATGGCAAATCTTTCAGAAAACGAATGTTACTTTCTCATTAGAAAGAAGGTGAACAAATCAGCTATTTGATTAAATTCTTCGTCGAATCCACACAAATTGATATGGTGTGGATCATTGTTGACTCAGATGCCGGATAAGTTTTCGATCTTTTTTCATCTGACCATCGTCTAACCCCAGTGTCTCTCGTTTAACTCAGTGGAACAAAAGTCGTTTTCATTTGGAGTCATATGGAAATGTTTAAGGTACTAGAATTTTAAGACCGAATTCTTTATTCATTTATATATTTATTGGAATTTAAAAGTAGAAGCATACGGAGATAGTCTTTATTCGAAACGTATCATTTTAAGTCAATCAACGCCCCCCCCCCCTCCGAGTTACTCCGCTGTTTATCTCTAGATTCCACGATGCGGTCATTGAAACTATTTAAAATAACGATATTCGAAGTTTCATAACTCGATCAGTTTTAGTCGGAGAAGAGTGGAACATTTTGTTTTAAATTTTAGAGTGTCACGGTTATTTTACAAAATACTAAATAGGGTCGGCAGATAGTATAAAAATCTAGACTTCATAGCATTTCACTAGTTTGTTTATTGACTCAAAGATCATAAATTAAAATATGGTGCGTCTTGTAAAACCATCTTTCGATTTGAAAGTATACGTCTGTTTCTAACGATTCAGAATTTACCTAATATTAGAGTGGACACCTTGAATGTACATTCATTTGTGTATAATAATATTATCGGATATTATTTATGAAAAACGTCAAAACTTTGAATAAATTCTACGAAAAAAGTTTGAAAAATCCATCGAAAATGCACGTTTTCAAACTTTAAATTATGTTTGCGATAAACTTGATAACTCTACGTTCAACTGGTCCTCTCTCAAGGGTCAACAGACCGACACACACATTTTCGCTTATACAGGGAGTCCCAAAAAAAGTGGCACTAGCGTAAGTTTCCTTTAATATTGATTTTATACATATACTTCCAATTACAAAGTTTCATCAAATAAGGTACGAATTTGTATGAAAACAATTTGACTTCTGTGGAAGATGAAATAAAAAGTTTAAAAATTAATTTTTATACGTTCCCCGTAGAGCAAAAGTATCAATGAGTGAAATGTTCCTCTTACACTCACTCATCTATGTATAAAATACGTTTCACGATTCAAGATGAAAAACTTACAGATATGTTAATTTTTAAATTTCAAGGGGCCGCTGACAAATTTATATGGAGATGTTTATTGCGGAAAAGGAAATTAATTGAACATAGAAGTACAGCGAAATTCAAACATTATCAAGTAGTACATCATCCAATCATATTCAATTCATAACATTTCATAACATTTGCCAATGACGCGTATTGTTACTCAGGTTCATTGGCAGATAGTTGCAACTACCGACTTGAAAACGAATGGTAGGGCATCTTGAGAAAATGAAAAATTAAGGTATAGCAGGAATATAGCCTAATATTGAACAAGAATACTGAATTGTTTGCTCTTAGCGTTGAGCATATTATTAAGCTTTACCTAAAAGCAGTGGCGACTGGTTCTTTAGGTCTGCAGTGTTGCAGAACTCAATAAAATTATTTTAAAAAGTTGTTTTTCCGTTTTTATTCTTATTTGCTTACTTCTTCACTCTGAGAGTTCAATTATCAACGAAATAAATATAGAAACGAGAAAATAAGTTAGAAAATGGGTAACCTTGGTGCGCCTTCGAGCTCTTGGATTTTTTTTTCATTGGCTAATTTTACGTTTCGGATTCACTATCATATTGCCTCAAAGGAATCTTGGCTTATTCCTACATATCCGATTTCTCTTATTAAAACGGAACTCACCGAATAAAAAGGGCTGTAAAAATCTAAAATACAATTCAGGTAATTACAACTAAAAGTTTGGATTATTTGAAGGTAAAGCTATTTTTGAAATATTATATTTCAATTCTATTCTAGTAATATTTTTATTGCACTGCTTGTTTCTGTAAATTTGAGCCTCACTGCTGATATATCACCGTGGATATTTTTTGAAGGTTCCTGAGATGAACTATTTTTGTAAATACTTCAATTAATGTATTCTGTGACTATTTTTTAAATTTAACAAGGTTAACAAATACATTGTTATTTCCTGATTCCGCCCATTAAATATTTGATTTAGAAATATTTATATTATCCCTAAAATTGGCATCGAAAGACTGTATCAAAGAGCAGTGAGAGTTATGGAAAAGTGGTCTAAGTCAAGTAATTTGTCTTCTTATATCTCTGTACGATTTGCAGAAAGAATCGTGCAACTTTGTATGTGAATGGATTAATGTAAGAAAAACATTTTATTTATTGACATTTTTTTATCTACGGGACCGTTTAAAAAATAAGTTTTGTAACTTTTTATTATCAATCCCTTGGGATATCATAGCATTTTCAAACAATTTCTTACCTTATTTGATGAAACTTTGTAATTGGAAGTATATGTCTAAGATCAATATTTAAGGAAATAAACCCTTGTTCCACTTTTTTGGACACCCTGTATAATTAGTAAACACACCTGAAGTACTCTTCTATTGAAAAAGAAAATCGGACACAGAACTTATCCAAATATTTAACTCTTTTAATCTTTAAAATTCTGAAAACTATTCAATTTTTCTCTAAAAGTTTTTTTTAATTCGAAAATGGGGAATCAAATAAAAATGTTTCTTCACTCTAATACAGCCATGAAGATTTATTGTGACAAGTTCTGTTAAGATTTGAAACTTATTTGTATTTCAGAACCATTCTGATGAAAGGCAAGGAACATATTAAGAGACTTAAATCTTAAGGGACAAGCGTTACAAACATCTCCTATTGTGGAAGTGAGGAAAACTGTCAGGGAGTCCTTCGGGCTCATCTCAGTATTTTCCTCAAGGACTCTATTACGTATTTGAACAGATAGGTCCTAATCTCAACGGATGATTGTAGTAGAGATCATGAACTTCTCGGCTGAATATTATATGACGCTGAGAATAGCTTCAAATCCTTGTCTAACATTCAAACATATCCTAAAGCATCTTATCTTCTATACTGGTTTCTCTTAAGCTTTGATTCGATTAAACAACAAAGTGAAAATTTCTGGCTTCACTATTGAAATTATTATCATTATAGGGAAAAACGTTTAATATCTTAGTACCTAAATAATCATACAGCTCGCATTATTTATTTTTGTTCACATAAATGCGTTTTTCCTACAATGATAGGAATGAAATTAAAATTAGTAATTTGATTCTACACTGTCTTGCTAATTGAGAGAAAAATTCATGAAATTTATAAAATTAATTATGAAAAAAAAAATTCTGTGTTTAAAGAAAACCGTGAAAATTTTTTGAATAAATAAAATAGTCAAATTCGAATTTTAAAAAAGCAATTTCGTTGAATTTTTTTAATAGACGAAAAAACTTTTTTCCCCTTTGATAGGTACCACTTTTCACACTTTTTTTTACCGGTAACAATTACAAAAAAAAACTTTTTTCGAAATTAAATTAGGCTGACTGAGCAAAGATTTCCACTCACGGAGTTCAAAGTTATTTTTTAGATTTTTGATCAAAGCTTTGAAGTGCAGGCTAGAAATTTTAAGTTCGATCACAACGGCAACTAGTTTTTCTCTTAATCAAAAAACCTCTAATAGACAAGTATAATCGACAACAAAAATTTCACATATATGGTTTGTGTTTTAAGAGACTTTGTTTGGATCAAATTGAAAGTTTTTATTATTGTTTTTTATTAATGAGAGAACAACGAGTCTCGCAACATGCGGACTCTTCGTGAGATATATGTTAAATAAAGAAATGCCGAATAGATTCCTGCTTTTAGTATGATTTCTTAATTTTACCCAAAATCTTTATAACAGAAAAATCTTGATTTTTACTTTCTCGTATACGAAGTATACAAAGAGAAAGTATTGTAATCGTCAAAAAATTCGAACTCGAGATTTTGACGAATCTCCACGTTTTAGACCTCCCTGAGTCCGAAAAATACAATTTTGGAATTATGTCTGTATGTCTGTCTGTGAACACGATAACTCGAAAATTATTAGAGCTACGGGGATGAAATTTGGTATATGGTCTTTACACATAGTTTGTAGGTTTCTATCAAATTTTGGACAAAATCAGTCAACGGGAAGTCTGTCTGTCTGTATGTCCGAAGTCATGTGAACACTATAACTCAAAAACTTGAATAGCTAGACGGATAAAATTTTGTACACAGTTTTATCGTCATGAATGTAGGTCCGTATAAAATTTTGGGCAAAATCCGTCAACTGGTTGACTGTCTGTCGGTCTGTATAATTTACCATTGAAACCAATCCGCTATCTCCACGCGCATGCGTACGTCTGTGCTCGCGAAAGGAGCGATTACGTCAGTTTGTCCTTGAGACGGCAAGAGTGAAACCTAGCAGTGTGCGACAGATGCGCTTTAATTGGTACGCATCTCTTTGAATTCTTTGCCTAGATATTTTTCAATCACTATAATGAAAAACCTTCTGATAGTCATTGGATTCTGGATAACAGTAGGTTCGCATTTTTTTAGCCACGCGGGGGAAGTAGAAACGGCACCTTTTGGGGGAAGTATACGAGAAAGTTTAGGGGAGAACACTCCCGCTGGTTTAAGTTAAAGTCATAACTTTAAAGTTCATTGTTTTTTATTCCCTTACTTGTCATAGCTTTCCTATAAAGCCAACTCATTAAGCAAACATTCGCATTAGGATGATGGTATGTTTCGCGGTTTTATATTGGGACGGTGGTAGCTTAATCATCATTTTGTCGACAAAGGCCCGTACCATTGAAGAAGAAGGCTTCCTTTATGAGGAAGGTTCCTACATGAGAAATGCTTCTATGTTGCATATTGCACAAGATTTGCAGAGCCCATTTTTGCATTGCATGACGATCCGTCATTCATTTTTATATGGGTGGGGAAACCTCACAATATTATATCCTTGATAGAATATCTTAAACTTCCTTCAAAATATCTGAGAATGACATCTCAGCATAAAAATATGCCATTGCGTATATCACTTTCGCTGTCTTGTCCCTTCTTCGCTGTATTATGTGACAGTTGATTTTGAACCAGACTGATCGCTTAAAGCGGTTCAAAATGTTCTTCGTTGCAAATGAGGAATCCTTCGTACTTTGGTTATGTCAATTTTTCAAAGAAGTTTATCTTTTCGAACGCAAATGTTCTGTTAGACCACATGCATTTGAAAAAAAACTGTAATGGAATTATCTTGGAAAGTGTTGTAAGAGACATAGTTTATTAAATCATAATTTGAAAAGGTAGTTGAAGCCAGTGAGGGTTAAATTAAATTAAATTATTACATCATAAGATTATGTCAATCACAAAGTTTCTCACTTAATACAAAGTATATGGATATATAAAAAGACAAATTAGTTGATTTAGACCACTTTTTCATAACTCTCACTGCTTTGATCTAGTGTTTCGTCGTACATTTTAGGAAAATATACATATTTCAAAAAAATATTTAAAGGGTGGAATCTAGAATTAAATCCAAAAACTAGTCAAATAATACATTAATTGAAGTATTTACAAAAATAGTTCATCTTGAGAATCTTCAAAAAAAATTCACGGTGACTTATCAGCAGTGAGGTTCATCTTCCCAGAAACAAGAAGTGCTATAAAAATATTACTATAATACAATTGAAATACAATTCTTCAATTTTAAGGAAATAAACGCTTGTTCCACCTTTTTTGGGGAACCCTGTGTATATATACCAGCAACCACATGGCGTTTCCCGTGACATGATTATTATTATATCTGTTTCCAGAACCTGAATGCATGAAAGAAGAAAAATTAATTTTAAAAATGAGTTCCACCACCACCCGACATGACACGTGTATGTCGCCTCATTCCTTCCTCCTAATGGATCCTGAAAACATTGAAAGAGAAAAATATTTTTTAAGAATTCACAGCATAGATGTTATCTTTCCTTGCTTCAAATGTTTCGTTATAGAGCTTCGGGAAACACAATATTCGCTGTCCTTCTGTTTGCAGCTAGAATGTACATATTGTCGGCATTTCCAACTCTTGACAACATACATACAGTTAACCTTGAGAAAAACATTGCATAAACAGATCGAGTCCTACATCTTTTAAGGAGTATTCTTATGCTTCGTTTATGCTCATCTCGAAACTTAAAAAACTGGAATCTAAAGGCTCTTAAATTGGAATGGGAAATCCGAAGGGATGATAGGGATTCTAGGAATGAAAACGTTCTCACCTGCGGCAAGTCCAGGCATAATTTCGGCTTCAATAATATTCGGCATCAAATTCATAATACACAGTCTTCTACCATTGCAAAGTGAACCAATTTGTTCAGAAACTCTGTTTGGTAGTTAAAAGCCTCGTTTATATCACATTTAGTGCCAATAGATTTGTAAAATTGAACATTACCAAGCACGCAATTCTTGTAGATTTGCTTATTCATGACGCTGATATCTTCGTTTCTTGGAGCAAGTATTGCTCTTTCCACAACCATAAGATGTCAATAAAGTGCTGTGCCACATTTGGAAACACTGCTTCCTTCAGTTCTTGCTGAGTTTTGACTATCCTTCCAATGCCTTGCATCGCTATACATCCATCTTGATTATACGAAGTAATTTCATTATTTTTTAGTTTAAGTAGGTTATCTACAAATTGATGGGACGTTGAGTTGAACTCGCATGCTTGTTGTTGGTGCAAGTCTCTGAATGTCATTCTATAGGTATGAAGATTTTAAACAGGTCTCCATTCCATCCGCCCTAGTTCCACAGGCCGAAAAAGAGAAACATCCGAAAGCCTTCAGGTAACACCATGTTAATGCCTCCAATTGTGTTATTGTTATACCTCATGTCTTTCAACGTAACATCTAGTGCTCCAAACACAGCTGTGTGGGACATAGTGCAATCATCTCAGAAAATTAGTTTAAATCTTTTAGAATCTTTGCCTTTTCTGAATTTCTGGAAATGTTACATGTGGGAGTCTCCATATTAGCCAGATTTAATTGTAACCTGAAAGCACAGTGAGCTGTTCTCCCTCCAGTCATTAGTGTTGCAGCAATGTCAGATGAAGATTAGGATATTAACTCAGACTTCAATAATGAAAGAGAAACACACAATTAAATATTTGATTAAACAATAAACAAAACAATAACAAAAGTATTGTTGTAAATTATACCAAAAAATATTTTTAAAACTTTATTAAAATTAGAGAAAATGTTGTTCGGCAACTTCTTCGTTTGAAACAAGTTTTTAAACGTTTAAAATAAATTTCATTAAAACGGAAATTGTTTGTTCTTTCTTGTCGTGTATCTATTTTCTTGATACGATTAACAGAAAAAATGGCATGGAAAAATTAGTATGAAAAATCACCCGAAATACCACAAAATGCCAAATAAAAAAATTTCTTGGTTGAATTTTAGAAATCGAGCTTCAAGGTACATTGAGCCAACATTAGTACTACCTGTGTGCTCAATTTCAAGGCTGTAACTGCAATATTTTACGTCTAATTATCGCACTCGCACACAAACATTACCATATAAGAGATATAATAATTATATCAAAAGTAAATTATACGTAAAAACCATAATGTTCTAACTTAAAACAAAGATAATTTTTTTGCAAAAACACCCTTAATTTTAACCATGCTAAAATTAATGAAATGTGAATCCAAATAATATGCGAATACTAATAAATGAAAACAGAGCTACAGACATTACATGTCTCAGAATATAAAAATATTTCATATGAATTAAAACTAAAATTACTTGAAAAGGCAAACCAATATTTGAAATTTCAACAATTAAAGTGGTTAGGCAGACAGTGGACTGGCTTTCCATGTTAAATCAGATTTTGTTGCGCAGACTATTCTTGAAACCAATTGTTGAAAAAACAGAAAGGGTAATTAACCCTAAATAAGAAGAACGAAAGAAAGAAAAGAAAACACAAATCTTAAACAACCATATTATTTATTACTAATTAACCAAAAATTCAAAATTAAGAAGAAGTTTTTAACAAATAAGAATCTCAATAATACTGAAAACAAACTTTTTATCTACTATATTAACATGAAACCAAACATTACACTGATTTAACTTGAGTACATACTGCAGTAAATATGAATAATTTATATACTATAAAACTTTTTAAATCATAATTAAGTAGCTGTAAGATGTATTAAAAATGAAAAAAGAAATATCAACACCAAAATTCAATTCTAAAAGTATTAACTTTTTAAATAATATATTAAAAAATCTAAATAGTATAGGGCGCTATTTATATTTAAGAAGATATATTAAAAATATAAAGATAAATCCATTTCTAAAATTACAAGTAATGAGAAAGAATAAATATGAAATAAAGTAAATATTCAATGCAACTTAAAAAGTTCTTATCTATATAAGCATATATAATTTTTTTTGAAAACCATACAACAAAGCATCATTAATAAAGTTTGCAATATTATTGTACATAATTTTTCTATCAGAGACTAACATTCTGTTTCTATGAACAGAATTTAGAATCAAATTTTTGAAAATTGATCTGCTCAATTTACTGTCCGAAAAAGAAAAATTATTACATTATTCTACCAAGCGTAGCTCTGTTCAGCCCTGTAAAACGTTGAAAGAACCACAAGAAAGTTCTCTTTAAATATTCGGGAAATTTTGCTATTTCTTTTTCAGAGTTCAATCTTTTCCATATATTTGCATGAAAACGGTTTGGAATACAAGTTAACAATCTCTTCAAAAGCAAGTGATAGAGACAGGAAGTAGTTTCTTCTGCTTCGTTCCAAAATAAGGATCCCATCTTTATTGTTGACTATCATTCCTAACTTATTTAAAAACTGCTTTCGAAATCTGTTGATTACATGTCTTTAAGGGTAATTTTAGAAGCTAAATTTCTTTGAAAGTTTCATATGTAGTAATCGTGATCACTGACAATAATTGTATAGGTGGAAGAAAATCTGCTTACGCTAAATGAAAAATACTGTTATAGATTCATTTTTCTACTCCACCATTTAAAAGCTTTATTAAAAGCTAAAAAAGAGATTATATTTTGTAGCATTTGAATCTCCAACTTGCAACAGATTAACAAATATTGTTTTTAGATTTTTCTCGAGCATTAACTACAATTTTGAACACATACAAGAGTAAATTATATCGTGAGTTGCAATTCCCTCTTATTAAGGAGAAAAATAAAAGATATGTTAAGAAAATCGCTAAAAAAATCTTGCAAGACAACGGACTCTACTTTTAGAATTTACGTGAATTTTATTACAGTTTCAGCGTTTCTCCCAATTGAAATTTAACATATTAGGCTACGTTCAAAAAGTTTATAGACTTATTAAGTCTCTGAGAATTATATCTTTAAAATGATATTATAAGGAGCGCTTTATAAAAGAGTAGTACAAGTAAAATAATGAATAAAATTCAACAAA
Organism: Araneus ventricosus; assembly: GCA_013235015.1. Classification (NCBI taxonomy): domain Eukaryota; kingdom Metazoa; phylum Arthropoda; class Arachnida; order Araneae; family Araneidae; genus Araneus; species Araneus ventricosus. The sequence goes on along the minus strand of BGPR01004293.1, from coordinate 34,499 downwards.
TGAATAAAATGGATGTATATTAATAAATGAATTTAATAAATTAAATAAAGAATATTATTTATCAAAGAATTAAAAAATTAGAAACGCATATATAAATTGTAAGAATTCGAATAATACGGTTCGTAATTTTGCAGTTTAAAAATCTTTGAGTTATTCCTTTGTGTCCCTATAGGGAATGACACAATCTTTGGAGACTGAGTTTATCTTAAACACCAATAATGAAATTGTATTTGTCTCCATGAGTGTATTCATTATCCCGTGTTTAAAACTCGTTTATCTTAAGGCATTGTGGAATTTTCGAAACTTTAAAAGTTTGTTTGGGTATTCAATATCTTTTGTTTTTAAATCTTCGATTAAAATAAAAAACTAAATTTTAGATCAAAGAATTAGCAAAATACCAAAATCCTTTCTTTATCACAGATAAATAAAACATCATCAACATTTTAGATTAACCATATACTGAAAAAACTCAACTTCGCAGAAGTTGAAAGATTTCATAAGCCGAGTGCCAAAATAATATTATCAATAAATAATTTTGTTATCAATAAAAATTTATAACTATAAGTACTGTTTTCTGCTCGTAAAAGGATTCATATAGTAAAATAGCTATTTATAAAAATTCTAACTTTCGAATTCACATAGAATATTGTGCGTCTACATAATTATTCAATACAACGTTTTCCTTGAAAAATGAAAAGCATAAATGTTCTCAATAAAAGAAAGAAAGTTGAAATTATTTTGTCAGAAGTTTAAAAAATTAAGAAGCGAATTTCTTCCTCTCGGCTGAACATAGATAATAAGGAATATACCTCTATAGGAATATCTTTTGTTATGATTTCCTTTTGATGGAAGTTGAGGTTTTTTGAGGAGATGATTTTAAAAATGTAGGATATTTCTGAAAGATTTCATATATACGAAGGGATCATTCCTTTCATATTAAAGTTTTATTGATGGATATATTATAAAAGAAATTTTATTCCATTCATAAGAGAAAGAAACGATTTTGCAAAAGGATTTAATTTATTGAAACCTTTAATACATTATGTGACATGTAATGATATTCAAAGTGCAGTAGGAGTAAAATATTAGTTATCGCACTTTTAACAATACATTACTGCATTCTCCTATTAGGGAAAAAACCATTTTCGTAAAATATGAACATTAACTCGCATTAACTAAATTAATAATTCTGTTTAATAATATCCAATTCATTTGTATTTTTCTCTGGCGTAGTTTTTCTTAAATTAACAGTGAAAAATATGCTACAACATACAAGTACTAATAAATATGCTAAAATGCACTATTTTGATTATACTTCTGCAGTAAAGCAATAGCAGCTAATTGGGACAATTTTGGCTGTGATGTAAGTGTTATATAAGTTTCGCCCAATCTATGGGCACGAAGAAGAAAATTATGATTGTGAAAACAAGAGTAAAGGAAGGAGATCATGAAACTTGCATATATTATACATAGTAAAACATTTCCTGGAGTCGAGAAAAAATTCACAAGTTCTTTCAAATTAAGACACTTGTACATATTATCGATAGATAATCTCTAAAAGGCACTGATAGTTGAGGCAAACAATGAAATGGTTTCAAAATTCACTCCTGCACATAATATTCTAATTCATTACATACATCGAAATGAAGACTAAAATATAATCATTTTAATCAAATCTTCTTCTTCACTTAAGGAACGGATACTTTTTCTGCAAAAGTTTTGTAAATGCTTACAGCCGTGCATTCTTAGTGTAGCAACTATAATATCATGAATGTAAACTAAGAATATTTTAAATAGGTAAAATATAAATGAAGCGCTTTACTCTGTTAAAATTATAGAGTTTGTTCGTTGTATCAGGGATATTTTGAAAAAGGAAAGGAAAAACGTTGATAATAAAAAGCCCCGTAAAATTAATCTGAATATTTTCTATCTACAATTTTGTATCTACTTTGCCCAAATATTAAATTTTTTGCTTACTCACTGCTAAAAAATGTATTTAAACTTTTTAGAGGTAGTTTGTATATGAAAAACTTTGACATTTACTAAAGGCAAGGATAGAAAGAAGGGCCACGCAAAGTTTAGAGAATCTCTATATTAAATTAAAGCATCCACGGAAAACTATATGCATACCTGAACTTGAAGATTCATTGGATATAAATACGTCATGAATAATAAGAATCGGATTAAGTTTTAAGTTTAATTTATTTTACGTTTTAAAAAACATGTCTATTTCCAATATATATATATATATATATCCAATAGAAAATATATCCAATCAAGATTGGTCTATCATTAAAACCAATCTTTTGAGAATTCCTGCCTCATGTTAGGATCAATGGAGTTAGGATCAACTTAGGAAAGGTCACGTAAGTTATGAAAAGAGATAAAATGAAACTCATTACTCTTTGGCTTTTCTTATCTCCTGAAAAAGTAAAATAATATTTTCGTAATAGATTAGCTTTCTCTGAATAAACTAGATTGCGGCCTACCTTGAAATTTAATACACACTCAGTTTGAAATTTTATTCACTTGAAATTTTGTAAAAATGCCAGTTTCCCTGTTCCAAAAAAAAGGAAATCAACACATTTTACAAGGATTTGAAATTTATTAATGGCAACCATATAATTACAGCCGATACAACATTGGTACTAGCTGGAAATGTTGAGTCATTCGATATAATCACCAGCATTGTGTGCAACCTATTATCAGCGATGTGGAAGTCGTAAAATACATGAAGCAGTACCAGTTCTGTGGATGGTTCGGATGGAACGGTCCAAAGTTTTATGAATCTCTGGAACAGTTGGATAGCGAATACAATGAAATAGTGTCTTTTTATCTGGAATCAAATCATAATCTCTGGGATTTAGTTCCATGTAGCATAAATTCCAGCCTCAGGGAGAAAAAAAAATAAGTGATAGATTTCTACCGAACTATTCCAGAGATTCTTAATACTTTAGATTGCTTCATCTGAACCATTGACAGAAATAGAACATATTGAAGTATTTTACCACCTTCATATCGCTGGAAAGAAGCTGCATACGACATTGGTGGTTAAATAGAAATGTTAAAAGCATTTCAACCTAATGCCAGTTGCGTATTGGCTACAATTATAGACTGAAAATTTTAATCAGAAATGAGTCCAATACATCAAATACACTAATTAACACTAATAAAAGGAAAAAAAACATTTAATGAAAAAATTAATAAAATTCATACAAAGTAACTGGTGCGCACAAACTTCAGCAAACTATCGTATAAACAATGAAATAATTAAAAAAACTACCAAAAACATGAAAAATGAACAAAAGGAACAAGGTCGAAATATTTAAAACGATAAAAAAATATCCGGTCGTTGGACTTTTTCAAGGTGTCACCCACCTGCAGGGATTCTAACATATAACCACAGGAATTCTTTTCTGTAAGGGATGCTACAAAAGTCAAAAATATATATGCCCTGTGACCTCGAAGAATTCCAAATTGAAAGAGAAGAAAAAAGCTTCCATTCATTTTTACTGTTGTTCGGTAGTTTATTGAATTTAATACATCGACTTTGATTTATTACAAATTCATAATTTATTTAAATTGAGGTTACATACTGGAAAGATAGGTGTTAAAAGGTTTTTCTATTTCAGGGAAATTTTGCCAATTCCAAGTAAAAATGCAAATACTCGACATATAAACACAGCCAAAGCTCTCTAATCAATTTTGTTGAACTACTAATTTCCTTTCTTCCATTCCAGCACAATTTTTATTATCGTTTTTTAAGCTTTATACAAACAAATATTTACTATCCAATCCCAAATAGGGACGAAAAAAAATGTTCATTACTTGATACTGTGTCCATGTGAAAGAGGACTTTTTGAAGGTGTGGAACCCTAAAAATGACATTTCGCCCAGTAAACTCCTTTCTCCCCTGCCTCAAATTTAATTAAGTATTTCAGAGTGTTTAAATGGAAGTTGATTTGGTTTACCATTCAAGATTTTCTGCTTATACCTATGTGCAATCCCAACACAATTATTAAGGTACGATATATTTATCATTCCATTTACCCTGGTAATTTCGATCCATAACCAGAAGACCGGAAGATTATCGGAGTCCGCATTTATCTATCCCAATTTCAATATTAAACAAACAGGAGAAATTTTGACCTGTGGCGGTAAATTTAGAGCGCACATGGCTCATATATGGACGTAGAATTCAATCGTTCGACAGCAATCCGCTGTACATGAAGCTGAGACTATCATGAATTCAACAGAGCTCCTATAATTCAGTTCCTAAAATTTGCGTTCTGTTTACTTTAGTTATATTGACATCCTGTTTTGAAGTTACAAGAGGGCTATTTTGGGATGGACCTCGCAGTCTTAAACAGAGCTCACATGAAGCGGATGGCATCTGAGCTGGCACCCCCTCTCCAAACATTCGCACCACACCAGCGGAAGAATGTTTGGCCCCCTGCATATGATTTAACATACAAAAAGCCCCCCCCACACACACAACAGATCTTCAATAGAATTGGATTTAGAACATCAAACCCTCCGACCTTGAAGTCAAGATCTTACCATTGGGATACCACTGCCTTCCAAATTTGGTATATTTTCTTGTACTTGAACTATACATTTTAAAAAATAGCCGTTTCCCTTATCTTTTGAAAAAGCATGACATTATAGATTTTCAAATGTACGAATTTCTTTAAAAATCTAATTTCTGAATTTCCTTTCACTATTTTTATTAAATATGCAAGAATTCCTTAACACTCTTCTTCAATATGTTAGAAACGAAACTGTCGGAAAAACTTCATAGGCATTAAGTTGATTTCCTGTCAAATTTTCATAGATATTTCTTTATTTTGTTCTATGCTACTAAGCATATATGCAAACGTATATAACGGGAATAGAAAACAAGTCTAGTATGAAAATATAACATGTAGGGATCCGACTACTTTATTTTCGTAATATTTCTCGGAATAAATTTTTATACAATTTAGAAATCCTGATAAATAAATTTCTCATTTTAGGTTTTATAATACAGCTATTATACAATGAAAACAAATAGTATTTTAGAAAACGCATTTGCGATTTTCAGATAAACAATTTATTTATAATTTTTGCTCGGCTTCATTGAATCTTTACTTCTGTTAGGCAGAAGAGAATTATATTTCGAATAAAATTAAAAGCAAGTAAATTTATTTTGAAAACAAAAAAAGCATGTTGAGATTATGTTGTAAATTACTTTCTCTCACTGAAAACCGAAATTCAACTGCATTAATTCTAAAGAGTTTTGAATTAATCCCGCTGGTGCCATGACATCATAAGATGAAAAAAATAAAGACAGAAAAAAAACGTTTAAGGTGTCAAAACGCTAGAACAAAATGCATAAAAATCTAGTGTTACCTAATTTTTATCATACATTTATACTAAATCGTTTGATTTTATAAATTTAATAAATTTTTTACATTTGTTGGAAAAATATATGTATTAAATATTTAAAATCTTAAACTTCTAAACGCATTAAATGTAATACGTATTCAAATTTATCATTAGCGCTTTATCACAGTTTGTTTGTTTGATAGACTTAAAATCGCAATTTTTGCTTCAAACATGAAATCATTTCAATATGATCTGAATGTTCCATAATTCTCATATAAATGATCATGTTGGAAGCCTAAGTATGTAAACTACTGTACCTGTTTAATTTATTTTTCACACATTTCTGTAAATATAATTAGATATATTATTAAGAAGATTGTGTTTTAAAAAAATCTTGAGCATGAGAATTTTAAAATTGATTTCTCAGTAGTTTCATTTTGTGCCGAATGTCGAAACAAAATCAAAAGAGGGCATTTCCAAGTTAGACAAGAAAGCACTCATTTTCTTAAAAATAATAACGTTCACGCATAATCTATCGTAAAATATACATTCAAATCAAATACCAAGACATAATTTGCTAATAAGAGATGAAAATCATAAAATCCACTATGGTTATATTTTTCAGCTTCAAAGCTTACAATTTGTTTAAGTACCTTGTATAGGGTTTGATTTTCATGGTTTTTCTTTCAGAAAAATTCTCATAATTGTGACAGACATTGATTCCATAACGTTATTGAAGCTTTACTCATGTTCTGTTCATTAAGCCTATGGTGTCAATTCAAGTGACGTTACGCACGGAAAGCCTATATGCGTAATACTTCTAATATGTAACTGCAAGATATCTTCTGATGTACCATAATTTCATATGTTTAGCTTCCTGAACTCGAAAATTAATATAATACACCTTATTTCATGGGTGCCATTTAAGCAAAACACAGAACATTAATGGTTATGGGATGTTGCCGATAATTTTTCGTTTAAAGTAAAAGAGGAAATGTCGAGAATGAAATTAATTCAGAGGTGTCAAGTGAATTGAAAAATGGTCATAAAAATATAAAGAAAGTAAATACAATTATTCAGCTTCGGAAGAGTGTGTTAATTATTGCAAAGTCCAGTGGTTAGCCTAAGCTTTATCAGTTTAAAATATGTGGATTTAAAATTCTGATGAAACAATGGAAATCAGTTATTATCAATTTATTACAAAAATGAATTTGTAAAAGATATAAGGATAAAAAATATTTTGGAATGAGTCCCTCCACCACCCGACATGACAAAGACATGTCGCCGAATTCCTTCCTAAAGCCGGGTGCTGAAAAAGTTTATTAAGAGGCTGAGGAATCTCGAAAAATAATATTTGCACTGCGTGGCTATCAGAACGTCTCCCTTTTGTTTTGAAAGAAATAATTATTTTAATTCTTTGCCAATAAATAACGACCATATAACGCGCATTTGGAAACATAACATAACACCACTGCATACCCCCGAACTCAGAGCCAGAAAGGCTCCCTTTCGGTTGGTTGAGTATGCGCGAAACTTTATTCAAGAAAAAACAAAACAAAAACAGGATGCATATGGAAAAACTTTGCATCACTACTACCATCGGCTTTCCATCTTTTATTAAGAAGGAATGCTGAGGGCGTTAGTTCTTTGTAAGGATTGCAGACTTTTTCGTTAAAAATGCACCTACAGTCCAAGCAGCTATCGCATCTGGCTCATAAATTTACTGTTCATCGTCCTGATGCGAGAGACGCCGTTACTCGAAGATGCGAGAGGATATTAAAGGCCTCTCTTTTCTTTCCCGTGAGGAAACAAATATTTTCATGCTTTATAAATAAATTATTACTTTGGAACTCTCATTTAAAAACGGAATACGTGTGGGAAAAAGTTACATCCCATTTGCCCTTGGCTTTCCATTTTAAAAATAGACTGAAATAAAGAACACACCTACTGACCAAGAAGCCGTCGCATCTGGCTCGTAATACTATCGGTCACCGTCCGGATGCGAGAGATGCCGGTACTCAGAAGCCTGTGTGGCTATCCAAAACCACTCTCTTCTCTTTTGCGGGAGGAAAAATTTTTTTCATGCTTTGTCAAGAAAAAATTATTATATAAAGTGCCTTTAAAACTTGAATATGTGTGGAAAAAAATTACATCACTATTGCCCTTTGCTTTCCATCTTAATAAAAGGCTACAAAAAAGAACGGACCTACTGACCATGCAGCTGTCGCATCTGGCTCATAATTCTATTGTTCATCGACCGGATGCCTGTTCTCCGAAGCCTCTGTGGCTATCAAAACGCCTCCCTTTTCTTTTGCAGGAGGAAAAAATATTTTAATTATTTGTCCGTAAATCAAGACTTTGTAACACGAATTTCAAAACTGATTACAGGTGTCGAAATTTGGTAAGGAATAGCGAAAAATGTTTCTGTGGCAGTTTTCGCATTAGTCCTAAAGTGTCTATGTCTAAACTTCTCTGTTAATCAGTCCAATCCCGTGCAGATGAAATAAAGAGTTGTGTTCATAGCAGCCAGTTCATCTCGAAATAAAAGATTGTTACTTTTACAGACAGGTAGCGGTATAAACTAATGAAAAAATATTATCCCAAATGTGGTTTGGTATAAAATTCAGTTTGCAACAGGCACATAACTGTTCCACAGTGAGAAATGATTCTGATTAAATTTGCGAGCGGTATGAGGTTCTTGGGCATCCTGATAATTTCTTCGAGGAATGATGGTTCTTATTTGTCCGAGATTAACGAAAGAAGAGTCCATGAAGTAATTTGACACAATCCTAGTAACGACAAATGAAGTGAAATACAGATTGATCTTCTGTTTAGGTGTGCCATTCGGGCCACCTCTATCGAAAAATGGATCTCATCAGACCGAATCCTATGATGAATAGATCTTTAAAAGAAAAGTAATCGTTACAAAATTTGCAAGAACAAACCAACTAAAAAAATGGCTAGCACAGAGTACCGAAGGCAAGTTATTATTGTAAATATGTTCAAACTACTTTCTCAGCATAAAGTTATTCTTATCATTAGATTCAAAGTGTTCAAAGGCAATTCCACATTTCAGAGTAAATCAAATATTGATCCAAATTAAAATCCTAAAGCAGTGAGTAGTAGTGACTTTTGACAGTGACTTAGTGACTTTTTTCTGAAAATGGCCGCTTTCCATTTAATTTGACAAATGTTTGTAAAGATGGAATTTCGTAATCGATTTTTTACTTGCTTCTTCGTGACTTAAAATTTTGAAATTTATACACTTGTGTATTCTTGATGGCATTACGCTGTTTTAATATTGTCAGAATATTTATCTTATTTATCATTTAACAATTAACGTACAAATTTTGAATTAAATACTAGTGGAGAATTGAGTTTCAATTTAAGAAAAAAAGTGGTTTCAATATTCCATAGCAATTATAATGAATAATAAGTTAAAATAAAATAGTAGAAAATAATCATAATAAAATTTATACTTTCATTACACTAATAAATGTATAATTAAATAAAAACTTTTTTAAAGATTATATTATATTTTTTCACATATTTATAGTTTAAAATATAACCGCAAATACATGTTCAGTAAAATTGTTGAATTCAAGCAAAAGCAGTTTAAGCAAATTCAGTCACTTCTGAATGGCGTTGTCGTTTCGCTCGCTTATAATAGCTCTTTTCCTCTGCAAAACAACATGTCAGTGTAAATAAATTTAAGCTATGTAATGGCGGTATGTTTTCCTGTGTGTATGCCTAGGTGGCACATTTTATCATCATGGTTTTTTTTAATAAATGTATTCGAATTCTTTTCTACGTCTACAAAGAATTTTTCTTACTGCAGTTTGAACGTCGATATTAATTGGGTGCCGTCTCACTATATATACATTTCCCATGTGTTAAAAATTCAAATATGTTAAGGACCAAAAATGTCAGGGCATTAAATATATTGGATGGGACTGCTAGGATATTTATAAAAATATTGAAGCAAGGTAGATGCCCAGAAATAAAATTTAAATTATAATATATAATGAACAATTAATTAATTCTGGGTACTGAAATATTTAACACGAAAATAAGAATTTCTAGCAATACTGATATAATCACCTACCTTTGCTGACCTGAAAACCCTATCTACTTAATTAAAAGTGAATTTGCATATAGTGGTAGTACATTGCACTATATTAATTGAAGAAGAACAAATTTATTAAAATTCAATTATTTTTTTATTAACAATTCTATGAATACTAAACTGCCAACAATTTTAAGATATGAATATAAAATTTGCAAATTTTACTGCTGATGCACACAACATCAAATATATGAAAATTCACAACTATAAAACAGAAAGTATATAAAAAAAATAACATATCTTTTCTTTACCAAATTAGTAAATGCAAAAAAAAGAAAACACTCTCATAACGGCCATTTGATATTCGAATATATGAAGCGATAGATTAGTAGTCTCACAATGAATAATCTTTTTTGCATTGAAAAATGAACCTTTTAATGATTTTGAACTTTCGCACACTATATTGTGTGCCACAAAACAGATTTAAATCAGCAGAAGCAAGGCATTTCTTGGTTATGCAACATCACTTGCGGCCAATATTAGCATGGGAAAATAAAGTTTTCCCCGATGGATTTTTTTTTGTTGACTTTGGAAAAACTTTCTGGCTCACATATTTTGCTACACAAGTGGCGTCTCTCATTCACAAACAACAAAATCGTTGCAGATGGTGACACTCGCACAAAGCAGTGATCTCACTACTTTCAACTTTTTGCAAGTCGTCACTGCTGTTCGCACAATGAAGAGCACAATATCGCCATTCCAAACGCAAGAAAAAAAAGGCTTCAGTCCAGCATGAAATCGAATAGTTCAAGACAATAAAATGAAGATCAGTTCAAATATAAGTCGCCTGTTGATTTCTTATATAAATTCAACATTTTAGTTCTTTTATCGATATTTTAACCAACAGATTTAATCTACTGCTTGCATGCCTGAGAGGACGAGAACCGAAGGAATAAAATCCCAACGGTCTCGGAGCCTCCAGGATGCGTGCTATCACTTCGGAATATTCAAACGAAAAGACAAAGGAATCTGCTTTCATAACGGAAAAAACAGCTTCAGTCAAGAACGTCAAAACCCAATAACATCTAAATTCATCCGCAACAAGATGGCGAGGAAATAGTCCCGTAGCAAAATTTGAATTTAAAAATTAATAAAGTTGAAACCTTAATGGAAACAACAACAAAAGTTAAGACAAATAATAATTAAATCGAAAACAAAGTAAATAATTAAGTAAAATTTAGATAATTAAAGAAACGGCTAAAATTATCGTTTGAATTTCAAAATTTTCCAAAGTTGCCACAAGAAAAGAAAGAAACTTTAGTGGCGAAAAATTAAATTAATTAAAAATACTGACAAAACCCAAAAATGATGTTGATGCAATATTTGCAATCTAACACCATGCAAACACCAACTTTGGGAAATGCATTTAAAAAATAGATGTTTTAAAGTGCATTGGAGGGGGAATAATAGAAGATAATATTATTAGAAACAATTCATACAAAGTATTTCAACCTATCCTGGCTCCCAACACAGTTCAGGGAAGTTCAAATACTTAAGAATTCATTAAATACAGGATTTCTACATTTAAAATTCACCTACTCGGAAGGTCCCACAGCCATGGCTCCAAATAATCAGAATTTCTCTAGGATGTAGTACAAGGAATGATCTGTGGGAAAATAATGAAAAAGGAAAAGAAAAAATATTTAAATTTACGTCAAAAGTGACGAAAATTTAAATACCTTTTCAATGGCTTGTGCCATTATTTAAGACGACTTTTCCAGGCAAATTTCCTGTTTTTTTTATTACTGAAGAAAAATTGAATAGTTCATATATGTATTTTTTTCTTTTTAGTTTAGAATCTGTGCCGAAATTGGATCCTCAGCAAAAGAGATCCCATGCGTTCACAGAGAGTATCACTTGTATACATACTAGAGAAATTCTGCTTCGTTTGGGGCCATAGATGTTTCCTTATAATATCCTTATATTTTACCTACCCATGCGAGAGACAATTGATGATCATTAGAAAAAGAAAGAGTCCCAAATACAATCTGCAGAGATTATTCTTCTCTCGACTTTTTTACTAATTTGCCCTACGTGGCACTTTTTGAGCGTCGTAGGAAAGTGAAGAAAACCAAGCATTTCATTTTAAGAGTCGTTCTTTCGACTGTTCGTATCTAAAATTGGATAATGATCTACAGTTTTGAATCCGAAAATGTATAAATATCTACAGTTTTGGTGTCTAGATAACAATCTAGATAGATCAATCAACAACTATCTAGATAATAGACGAACAAACAGATAATCAAACCACTAAAGGATTTGGTCCAAAATTTGATTAAGATAAACAATTCTAGTGGTAAAACATTCACCAAATACATTTGTCTCACTGCATTTCAGAGTAACCTCCTTCAAATGCATACGGACGGGCAGATAGACTTTCGTGGACGGATTTCATCCAAAATTTCATAGATGTCTTCAATTTTCGCAAAAAAGGCCACATACTATTTTATACCTTGTTTCGTTTAAAAGTCATTGTGTTCACAGACCAACCAACTAACCAACAGACAGACAGATATAATGGCTTTTTAGAAGACAGCCAAAATGAGCCAAAAATGGCTTTTTATAAGACAGCCAAAATGAGCCAAAAATGGCTTTTTATAAGACAGCCAAAATGAGCCAAAAATGGCTTTTTATAAGACACTGAAGATTAAAGGAAATCTCCACGTTAAATTCTTTGATGATTACAACACTTTATCTTTGCATAATTCGTATATGAGAAAACAAAAATTAATTAAAATTAAAGGGAAACTGAAGTGAGAGCTATAATTATAAATCGACAGTGAAATTCGCAAAACTGGTTTTATTTCATACAGTTTCAAATGAAAGAAGAAAATTAGCAGAGGAAACACTTGAATGTACGAATAAATTTACTAGATAATTAATGTCTTATCATTTAATTAATTTATTTATCTGATATGCCTACCAAAATTTTATTGAAAGTTTAAACAGAAATTCAGTGAAATATTTGAATAAAGAAAAAATAATTCGATCTTCATTCGGAAACACTGCAAGATATTATTATTTTAAAAAGCATTATTTATTTTCTTATTTGTGTTTTTATAATATTACAACCCGTCTTCGGCGACAGACATGTTCACCGGGAAAAGGATTTCAATTGAATTTTGCATCATTTTATTTAAATGGTTCCTTTAATGATGTAATATTAAACTTCAGATTGTGGTAGATATTTAATATATGTTCTTTTAGTGGCCTTGCACCTGGTCTGTTCATTGTCTACATAAATGTCCCTAATGGAGTCAAATAACTGACTATGTCATGTAACATCTGATTGCATGTTGTCGGCACTATCTTCACTTTCTTATTCCTCTTGTAAAATATGTACTCGATTTCAACATTAAATAGGCACAGTACATTTTATGGCCAGCTACATGTTAGCTGGATTAAACAGGCTGAAAAAAGAATGAAAACATAGCAAACATAATCATTAAGCTTACTGGATGTATTTCTCAATTTATCTCAGAGCTCATCTCAGAGCTTAGTTCGTAGAAAATTTTGATGAAATAAAATATGATAAAATTTATTAGAATATTACCTCAACTTTCAATAATGAAAGATTCACAATTAAATATTTCTTTAAACAATCAAAACGATTTGAATGGCTTTACAACAATGAGTAGTATTGTTGTAAATTATACGAAAAATATATTTAAAAAATTATTAAAATTAGAGAAAATATTGTACGGCAACTTAAATGATATCGCTGAAAAGGTATTTTCTTGCACTTTTAGATTGTGCAAAAAAAAATTTTGTTCTGTAATATTTTTTTTAAAGTTATTAAGAAAAAAACACCGAAATTTCACTTAATTCTTAAATAATAATAATAAAATTTCAAAAAAAAGAACTCCGAGGGGCACATTCCCACCCTCCTTTATTTGTGCCAAATTTCGTAGCTCTATGTCCAGTGGTTCGCCCTTTAGAGGACCAAAGCAGAAGCACACACCTTCTCCTTTATTATTATTAAAGGTTTCTCGTTCGTTCCTAAATCAAGTATACAAATTCATAAAATTATATCAAATATAAATTTTCACACATTCAATATTTTTGAAAAGTAAATTTACTATTTTTTTCAGTTAAAGGTTATACTTTGAAAGCCGACTCTGCAATTCAACACACTACTGAGCATTTTAATGGCGAATGAACAAAATAAATTATTGCATCAGCAGTTGAATAATAGATTTTGAAAATATCGCACATAAATCAAATAGTATACACAGAATGCCTGCATTACTTTAAACGTTTTGAGATTTATTTATCATTTTAATTACTTGAAAGTTTAGTTAAAAAAATTTTAACGAAGGAGAAAACTACTGTTTCGGATTTTCTTAGGTTATCGGACTGAGAAAAATATCAAGAGTGGAAAATTTGGCGTTAAAATGTTCTTGAGAGATCATGGTTTACTTGGATTTAGCTCCGGGTTAGTTCCGATAAGGAAGCTAAGCTTCAATAGCTGAATAATTACTAATATAATAGCCCGAATCTCTCGGTAACGCTCTGCCGTCACCAACAATAAAACTCGAGCTACAGCACTTCGAGACATTAAACAGCATTATTTCGTTGTTAGAACACCTAAATTTCAGTAATTTTAAATTTAAAAGAGTAATTGTCGTTATAATTTCATATTTAATAGCTCTAAAATAGTGAAATAAAATTTTCTATCGATTGATATAAAATTGATCTCGCTATAATCAATAGTTCCCGAGAAATTTAAATTAAATTTATCCTGTATTTCAAATTAATTTCCGCTTTTTAATAGAAAGTAGTAAATAACGTCAGTGGTATATCATGCGCATGAAATAGTTTGGACGCCAGGATATATCTGATTATTTATTGCAGTCGTGATGATATAATTTGATAATATTCTTTGGCAACATTAAAATTTACACAAAGACATCTGAAGTACAAGGAAAATTGTTAACCAACGAAAAATGCTTCACACGGAATGTTGTTTACCAAGAGGGTTTTAAATAAAGAAATATGTAAATAAAAAAAAATTCCTGTGATCAAACATATGTTTCCTTTATTTGTTTTCAATGAATCTTGAACATCTCTCTCGCATATATATCTATTTAAACACATCAAATTTGACGAGAAATCTCTGGAATGAACAGTCAATTTGCACCCGTCATACCATGATGGAATATTTTCTAATTCCAAAATAATCTTCAATTAAGCGATGGATGGCGAACGAGAAGGATTCTCAAAGGCTTGAAAAAATTATAATAAAATTTTGAGCTGTCAACAAAACCTTTATTAAGACTATTATTTACGGGATATTTCGCGGCAGGGATTTCAGAAATGTTCGCGGCTAAATTTTGCTAGACTCTTGAGAATATTGTGTGAATCGGTTAAATAACATGAAATGCGAATTGGCTGATAAACTTCTTGTTAACAAAATGATTTCGAATTTATTAGAGAAATATACAATAATCATTCAGTAAATCTGTCAAGTAAATGATCCAACATTTGTTTCCGAACGTGTAGGCTAACTTTCATTTTGTGAAGATGGAGAATTATCTCTCTCTACTAATAATAAAGCAGAATTTGTGTGTGTTGGCTCTCTACAGGGCAGGCCGCTTAACCTAGAGCTGCGAAATTTGGTACAAATATTCTTCGTAGGGTGGAAATGTGCACCTCGGAGCCCTTTCATTGAAATTTTAATTAATTAAAAATTAAGCGAAATTTTGGCGTTTTTATTTATTAACTTCTGAAAATATTAACGTACAAAAATCATTTTACGCCATCTGAAAGAGCAAAATATTACCTTTTTACTCACATCAATTAAGTTGCAGAACAAGTGTTTCTCTAATTTTGAAAAATTTAAAAAATGTTTTTGGCAAAATCTACAAATACCCTTCATTGTTGCATTTCAATTCAAACCGTTTTCATTGTTTAAACAAACATTTATTTGAGTGTTTCTCTACCATTGTATTATCTTAATTTTTCATGCTATGTCTTATTCAGCATATTTTCATCACGCTAACATGTGGCTGGAAGTAAAATGTGACGCGCCATTTGAAGTTAAAATCAAACGCATATTTTGCAAAACGAATAAGACAGTGAAGTTGATGCCGACAACGGGCAATTGCATGCTACATGACACAGACAGTTACTCGACACCAATAGGGAAATTTATTTAGACGATGAACAAACCAGGTGCAAGGCCACTAAAATAACATAGATTAAGTGACTATCAAAATTTGAAATTTAAAATTACCTTGTTAAGGGAATCATGAAAATCAAATTATACATAACAAATTCAGTTGAAATTGTATTCCCGGCGAACAAGCTGATCATCGAAAACGGCAGATATATATATATATATATATATATATATATGATTCATCTTATAATAATGTCAATGTTTACTTTTTGTTGTCATCAAGACTTATAATGTATACGTATACGGAATCCTGGAATCTTTTAATTTTGGCAAAATAATTGCTATTTATATAGATCTATCTCAAAAAAACTGTTTGAAGAATATTGTGTTTAATGTATAGTTAGAGTGTCTAATTTAAATTTAGTATTATTTGGCAATTTAAGTCATTATCAGTCAAAAAATAAAGGAACAGAGAAAAAAATAAAATCTCCGAAACATTTCAATTTTACCGATATTTGATTTATTTTTGAAAAGACTTGAATCTGGAGATCCTTCAGATGAAATAAAGGGTAGAAAAGCTAATAATAGTTATAATTCTTAAAATTTAGCAAAATTAATTAATTAAATTTTAATTAAAATAAAAAACAATAACATATTTTGCATTAAATAGAAAGGCGCATATGCAGCCAAATCTAACGAAATACAAAAACAAATAATAGAAATTTAAATTAAAAGAAAATAAATTAAAAGAAAACAATGATAAAATGAAAAATAATGAAAACAATAGACGTTTTTGCGTGCAAACGCAGCAGCAAAAAGTAATTGCTTCAACAGAAATTTTTAAAAAAATAAAACCAGAACTATAGAAAAACGAAAATTTACCAATAATTAGAACAATTTGTTAAGAAAGTAGAAAAGGTAATATGTTTGTATAATTGGATAATGGCTTGATAAGAATCTAAATAAAACTTTGATCTTAAGATGCAGGAATTTCTGTGCAATAACTTTTTCGAATTCTTCATTTCCCTTGCATGTTCTCAATATAATGACTTGCAAAAAGCGAATCTAAAAAATTATGATCTAGAATTAAAGACAATTAATAAGGATTCGGAGGTTTCGAAGACAAAGATAAAAGACTTGGAACTTGAAGTGTCTGCTCTGAAGGCAGAAGTTAACACTTACGAGACAATTAGAGAATTATTTGCGAAACACTCCCTTCATAACGATGAAGAAAGAACCCTATTAGCACAAGATATTGCACGGTATCTCTACGACGTTGTCCGGTATTCTGAATACCGTACAATATCGTGAAGATATCGTAACAATATTGTACAGCGTCTTGTGTTATTAGGGAATATTTACGGGTAATTGCTGAGGAAATGGAACTTGATATTCAGCCTAGAAGATCATATTCACATGTGGTTGAAAATAGCTTATTACCAGCCAATGCCCCTCTTGAAAAACAATATGTTGTTTTGGTTAACACTAAAAATTAATCAACATACGAAAATAACAAGAGAAGTATCATGAGTGAAATTATTATGCGACTCTATCCGTATTAAAAGACTGAATAAAATAAAAAATGGGGGTCTAACCATTGAGACCATGAAAGAATAAGACTTGGAAGCGCTTCTCACAGAATTTCGAAAATCAAATGTAATAACTGAAAACTTTTATGTTTCTAAGCCTAAAAAGAGAAACCCCCAACTTATATTATTTAACCAGAACTGAATAAAGATGAATTCGCTGAGATACTGGTAAGAAAGTATTTTATTCTGTGCAATTCCCAAAATTAAAAAAAAAATTGAGGTGAACTTTCCTATCAGAGGGTGAAACGGTTTCAACAATTGGTTAATTATCTTTAACCCAGATATTCACCTAAATGTGAAATCCGTTGGTGGATTCTTTGTGGACTGGACATTTGTGCGTTTAGAGGTTTCGTGAGTATAAAACAGTGTAAAAGTGTGTTGGAAAGTTGGTCACTCAACAAAATCCTGTGAATTTAAAATTCCAAAGTGTTCTGGTTGTGGTGAGCTGCATGCTATTAACTCAGGGGATCACCCCAAATTATATGATAAAAATATTTGTATTAACTGTATTGATCATAACAAAAGGATTAAACTCAATTTTAAAGTAGATCATCGTGCTAATAGTGACGGCTGTAAAACAATTAAGGAATTGAAATCTATCATTATTAAAAACACAGATTATGTTCAACCTGAAGAGTATTCAAATTAACTTAAATCATTGCGAAGGTTTACATTTTCAAGCTTTGTAACAACGGGGGTCTTAAGTTAGATTTCTTACATATTCAAGACCCTTCCATGATTAATGCCTATGAGTGGAGATAAGAGATGTGGACAATTAATGTCCAAAGGTAAAAATCCAATTATAATTATTTTTAACAAAAATTTAAATGTTTATTTCAAATTTAATACTCTCAATGCTGTTATGGTTGAAGTGCATTTTAAGAATTTTATTTTAAATATATGCAGCACTTTTTTCTTGCCCAATAAAAAATTTGAACAAATGATTGATGAGTTTTTCGATTTCAACTTCTCCAATGGTTTTAACCTAGTATTAGGTGATTTTATGTACAAATCGAAAATCTGGGGATATAAAACCAAAGACGAAAAAGGTAGATGTTTGAGGAAATTTATTACCGCAAATAACTTTACTATATGCAATATTAAAGAATATGGCCGAACATTTGTTTCAACCACAAATCAAGTATTTCCTGATTTAACGTTAATAACTTTAGGAATAGCTGATTATATGAAGCAGTTGAGAATATTGAATAGGCTTAGTTGTAGTGATATAAACATACATTTTTAATTTGAAATTTGAATCTTTTAGCTATAATGAATTTACTTCAAAAGAAAATATAATAAGAATACATTTTTAAAAAAATTTCGAAAACATAATAATAAATTAAAGAATTCACTTGAAAAAATTATCTGCATAATCATCTAAACAATTTTTTTATTGATAGCATAAGGGGAGTTACAGAATATGTTTTTCCAACGTTTAAGGGAAAACCTAAAAGATTGTGTAAAAATTTAACTTTTGGATTGAAAAATTGAGACTAATGCGAAACAAGGCGAATAAATTATTTAAAAAGTATAGAAGTGCTCAAAATTACTCCTGCCAAGAAACAATTAAAACAGCGAGTATGGAATATAGAAAAGCCAGGGTAGAATATAAAAAATCCTTTTTTTTTCTAATTTTTATCTAATTTTATTATTATTTGTAGGATAGACGTAGAACATATACTGATGATATTTTGAATGTTGAGTATAGATGTTTTAAAGGGTTTCCGCCGGTTTCAGTTGTTACGCCAATTTTAAGGAATTTTTACATTAACTCAATTTTAGGCTTAAATGATGACTCTGTTTTCATCAAGCATTTGCTGATGACTTGGCATTAATAACTCATACCAGAGAACCAGAGACAATCATGAGGTAAACACAAATAAACTATTATCCAAAATATTTATTTACTTAAACATCATTAAATTGAATCTATCATTAGAAAAATGCCAAGGGGTTATTTTTAGATCGATAACCTCATATAAATTATCGAAGGAAAATAAAAACCACTCTCAATAGAAATCCAGTTTTCAAAATTAATAATTTTAACATTAAAATTAAAAATATCTTTGAGTTCTTATAGATAATATATTGACTTGATCCCCTCATATTTTATCAATTTATTCAGAAGCTTTTACTTATACTAATAATTTTAATAGCATAATAAAGACAGATTGGAACACTGATAAAAAAAACTCGTAAAATTTTGGTATTCAACAGTTATTGTTGACTCGCCTCCGTATAGGGCATACTCGCTTCACACACAAGCACCTCAATTTTGGCGAAAGGGCACTAGTTTGTCCCACGTGTCATCAGAATTTTACTGTTCATCACATTTTAATTGAATGTCCATCTTTTAAATCTCATCGTGTTGACCATTCCCATTCATCGTCTGTTACCTTGCAAGACTTGGTGGGTGAAAAACTCCACCCAAACATTTTTAACTTTTTAAAGACCATTGGGTTTTTTATGAGCTTTTAGACCTTTTAACTTGTTTTTTTGATTTTTTACATCTGAATCATTTCGAAGAATTTCATTTTCACATTTTCGTTGATTTTTAAAATTTTAGTGCCACTGTGTTGAATTTTACCATTTGATTGGCGCAGTTTAGCCAAAAATGGCTCTTGCGCCATTAAACCCCAACCAACCAACCAATCAACAGTTATTGAAAAAGCTTTACTTTTTGGAGCTAGCGGCTGGGATTATCACTGCTGAACAAACAAAGCGGCTTCACTCAATCCAAATTATTGTCTTGATAAAATTTACAAGATGTTATCGAATTAATTCAAAGAATGCTCTTAATGTTCTAACTGCAATTCCTCCATTACATTTAACTGCTAAATCTATTTATATCAAATATCAAACTTGGGTCGCTTGTTACAACGATTTTCAAGAAATTTTCAGTATTAAAGAATTAGATGCTTATATAAATACCACAGAAATCCCAATTGATCAAGGAGTGATCATATAAATACAATTCCGAGAAGCAATCAATTTGAGGTATACACGATAATGGATCGATAATGATGTTGGATTCGCCAGTGTGTATAATCAAAAATAATATCTCTTCCCAAAATTATTGCTTCAAATTAAAACATTTTAATTCAGTTTTCCAGGCCAAGATTGCGGCATTTAACTTCGCTGCAGGCTGGGAATTGAAAAGTAATTCTAAAATCAATATTTTTACTGTTAGTCAAGCATCTGTTGAAACTCTGAAGAGCGCTAGGTCAAAGTCTGAATTTATAGATGAAATAAATATTAATATTCGCTTGGCTGGGATGGTTAGTTGGCGTTGTCTGGGTGAAGGCGCATGCAGGTAACTCGGGTAATGAGCTCGCTAACCATTACGCCAAATTAGAAACCCTTTCAGGTGTTAAAATTGACATTCCGCCTCCCTATTCTCATGTTAAATTCAAAATTAAAAGAAATATCACAGAAGAATGGGACAAATATTGGCTTAATGATGACTCCGAATCAGGGAGACATATTAGAGGGTTTTTTGGAACATGTAGATACAGAAAATCTAATTCAAAATAAATTTTCAATATATTTCCTAACCAGGCTTTGACTATTTCCTTATCATCTTAATCGTTTTAAAATACTTAATTCACCACTTTGTATCTGTAGAAAAATATGGGATGCAGATCACTATGTTTTTGAATGCATCCACGCAGAAAAGTATCATCTTAATCTTAATCACCAAATAATTTTAAAAGAGAGCGGTTTAAATATTTACTCTTTAGCAAAAATGCAACTTTTAAAATTCGGGAGATATTCCTTATAAGGGTTAACATATGCAATCGACTTTCCCAAGAATATCATGGGCATACCTGGCTTTCTCTCATTTTCCTCTTCTAAATTGTATTACAAAATTCGGGTTTTTTTTGTATCGGTTTTTCCACTAAAGAATTATATAGCGTTATAGAATTTGTTGTTGTTTCTCTTATTATTCAAAATTGTTTTTTTGATTGATTTTCTTGTCTCTCTTCTCTAAATTATATCTCAGATTTTTAAATTATTTAATACATTTTATTAAATTTTCGTTTCTTGTTTATTTTATGTATGTTTATTTATTACACTTATTTGCATTTATATAATATTTATGTTTATGGGTACTTATTATGCTTTCTGTATTATCTAATTCTTTGTATTTTATTGTATTCTATCATTTTTTATTGTATCACTTTAATATTTGTATTGTAATTTTTCTTCACGCCGATTCGTCACATGCTTTACACCCTTTGGGTAAGCAGGGTCGGCGTGGGCAATAAAAAATAAATAAAAGAGAAAAGTACTGTAATCGCCAAGAATCGTAATCTCCAGATGTCGATGAATCTCCGAATTTCAGACTTCCCCGAATCCTAATCAGTACCATTTTTGGAATCGTGTCTGTCTGTGATCTCAACAACTCAACGAGCTAGAAGATAGAAATTTGGCACACAGTTTTATCTCTAGATTTTTCGGTCTCTATTAGTTTCGGGCAAAGTCTAACAAGATTTGACTGTCTGCTACTCAATAATGCAACAAGCTAGTTAAATGAGGTTTGTTGACTTGGCATCAAAATTAGAGACTAGAAACAGATTTTGGATTAAATCGGTAATGGTTTCAGCCGATTATTTTAACTGAACTACAATGCTTATCAAAAAACACGCGATACTGTGCACGAATTAGAGAAAATAGAGGGAAGACATCCCTCCATTTAATCCTAATTCTACTCATATTATAGGCACAAATATTTTTCAAAATGTCAATGAATCTCAAATTAGAAAAAGTTTCGTCTTCTATCAAGCGGGATATGTACCCTAGTTTGCTACATTCGTGAGAAAAAAGAGTAATGTGTTTTCGGTAACTGGATATCGCCACCCTTATATTAAAGTTGCATTTTGAATTCATTTGGGAAATATGAAGTTAATTTTATATATTTAGTATTTTAGTTATTTTATTATTATTATTTTATATATTTTTTTATTATTTAGCTGCCAGAGGCGTAGAGACCAGGAGGCATAGATGACTCGGACCTCAATCTTAGGGGGCGCCATGGGGACAAAATATTAGTGAGTTTTTGTCACATTTTAAATTAAAATTTTGCCCAGGGTCGAAATATATAATAATAAGCCCCAGGCGTCATTTACCCTTTTGTCGACTAAGGGCAAAATATTATTTCGCCTTGGGCTACATTGCCCCTCCCTTCGCAACAAACTACAGCCATGAAATAATTTTAAAGCCCATGGCAAGGTAAATAAGTGTTAAAATAATATAATATTTGAAAAACAGGGACTCGGAACCGTAAGAGTATTTAATAGACATTTACAATTCATTTTGGAAATATGAAGGTCATTTTGTATATTCTATCTTACAGCATGAAGCACTTTTAACCTTTAGCGCTCCATTGGCTCCGATAAATGAACATTCAGTTACATGCATACTTTAGCCTCAAAAAGCATTTCAACGATCTTGAAAAATTTTGTTTTCAAACAGTTTAGACAAAATTGTTCCGAGATAGTGTCTGCTTGTTTTGGCCTCTAATCAAAGTAATTGCGTAGTTTTTTAAGGAATTTAATCAGCGAATGCGACATGCAAAGTACAATACGTATCTAATTGGTTTTTGAAGGGAAAAGAGTTAATATCGAGGAATACCATTTATTTAAAGATTAAAAGCAATGTTACCGGAATAGGAACGAAATATGGATAGAAATATTGGCATTAAACTTCTTCTATCAGTTTAGGCTCAACTTGGATACGTATCAATGAATGTAATTTTTTTAAAGACAGCACCAAAATCCAGTAAAATTAAGCAACCTTGAATAAATACTTCAAAGTATGATTCTTCGAATCAGGTTGCTTAAGATATAAGATGTATAAGATATTTCGAAAGTTGGCACTATCTTAAAGACAGTCATTGTTAACTGAAACAAATTTCAAATGAAAGTTATTGCTGGAAAATATACCATTCTGATAAAAATGTTACTATTTACGGGTTAAGATTTATTTTTTTCTTGTTCTTTCATTTAACTTTATTACTGTGATAGTTTATTTTAGAATGTTTAAATTGAATTACGTTACTTCCTTGCATTATAAACAAATACATGTGGATGTTCATTCGAATCAATTAATATTTGCTATTCGAATGAAAAATACAATGAGGTATCAAAAGTCATGGGATACCTGCTAATATCGTGTGTGACCTCCTTTTGCCCGGAGAAGTGCAACAATTCGACGAAGCATGAGACTCAAAAACACAGAAGCAAGCATTACTCCAAAAAAAAATTCTCAAGATAGTGTATTTAAAATAGAATTTTTCAAACACAGTTTTGCTTCTAAATAGATGAAAATTTTTAATTGCAACTAACTAAATTGTATTTGAGCAAATTATCGAAATACCTTTTTCCATGAGTGATCTCTACTAATAATAAAAGAGAAAGTCTCTCTCTGTGTGTGTGTGTGTTGGCGGTCTACAGAACAGACCGTTGAACTTAGAGCTACCAAATTTGGTACAGGTATACTTTGGAGAGTGGGAATGGAGCAATTATTTTATTCAAATTTTAATTATTTAAAAATTATGCAATTTTCCAATATTTAAGGCCATATTTCTGTGCAAAGAATTATCTTTCCAATGATATTAGTATGAGTACTGTGTGATAATTACTTTTAATTTTACAAGATTTTAAATTGTCATTAACTACAGTCAAGGTCGTTAAAGGAGGTTTCTCTTTTCGACCAAAGGAAGGCGGGAGCACGAGGGAGGACGCCGCTAAGCGGTCATTTGTCAACAGTGAAAAAGCAGCCATTGTTGGTCATTTGCGGTTAGAAGGAAAGGATTTAAGGGGACTTGGCACCCCAAAATTTTTTTTCTACAATTTTGATCAAACTTATTCAATTTTGTAGTAGATAGATGTAAACTGTGCAGAAACTGATATTTCTAAAATATTTTTCATTTTGAAAAATTACAAATTTAAAAATTTTAATTTTTTAAAAAAAATAACCCTTTTTTTAAAATGCTTCTTCTCATACAATTTTTAATATTTTTTCTCCAAATTTTTTTAAAGGGATCGGATTTTTGATATCTACATTAGTTTCAGAGAAAAAAAAATTTGTTCAAAATTTTGTGAAAATTTTTGGAAAATATCAGAATTTTTCACTTTGTATATTTTTAAAAAAAATTCTAATCAAAATTTTTACAAATCCATCCCTAATTCTATTAAGCATGCATTTGTGAGTGAACAGAAAAAATTTCAAGTAATTAGAATAAAAAGAGATCGACTTTTTTCATTTTGTAGCAGACACAATTTTGGAAAAAAGCAAACTGAGAAAAACAGCTTTAAAGTTTTAAAAACAATAAAATTGCAATAAAAACAACTTACATCGAGTTAGTTTTTTTTCAGAGCAATAACCTGACATTTGCGAGTCCTAAGTTATCAATTTAATTAATATTTATTATTACTATAATTATTAATTAACATCTCCATTTATAAAGATAATTAGAAATTTTTTTTAAAAAATACGAAAAATTTCACTTTTTTAAAAATTTTTTAGTCAAAATATTTAATAAATGATCTGCAGTACTATTTATCAAATATCCATTATAACAGAGAAAAAATTTAAAACATTTTATTGAAATTTTATTGGCAGTGAGAAATTCAAACAAAATGAGAAGCGAAAGCAGTGTTGATGATGATGATGACGATATGCTTCATAAATAATAAAGAACCGAAAGCAGTAAAACAGTAAACAAACAAAGATTAAACGGCTACTGTTTGAAACAACTATCTTGCTTTGCTTTTATGGAAAAAAATTAGGTGGCTTTGCAACTTACACATGAAATATGCACGATTTAAACATTGAAAGTGGGCGTGGCACGTGATGAAATGTAGAAAAAAATAACTTCTTATCTCACTAAATATTTGTCTGATTGATTTGAAACTTTCAGATTATTAAGTCAAAGGTTCGAGGATCATTTTCCACTCAAAATTGGAAAATCGATATTTTCATTGATTTTCCGGAATTCTTAGGGTGCCAAGTCCCCTTAAGAAGCTAATCAATAGGAAAATAACGGTTGAAGCAACATTAATGATTTTCTGAATTAAGCGTAAAACTTTTTAATAATAATGATAAAGGTGATATTTTAAATTCATTACAATTGATTAATTTCCTTCCAAATTTTTTTGTACACTTCTTGCGTAATGCAGAAAAATATTCAAATATAATTACTTTCTAAATGCATTACACAAAATGGCTGGCTAAAATGTTGACATAAAATGAAGATCAATGCATTTTACAGGTCATCAGTTATGTAACGATTAAGAGAGCTGTTTTGTTTACTAGGAATAAAAAAGTAAAGTCGATTAAGAAAAGGACGCGGGATTCATTAAAGGCAAAGAAAATTGGCCAGGAACAATATGCCTTTGATGAGAAAGATAGATTAATAAGTGTATTGCTTCGATCCATACTTCGTTAAAACGAAATAATATCACATCCTTCAAGGTTAAATCTTTGAGGGTGGTTTCTAGCGAAAAGAAACAGGGTGCAAATAAATTTTCCCAGTTATAAGATGCATGTCAAACACGGCAAGGAGACATGGATAACTTTTTTTGTCACGAGAACCTTAAATATCCACCTTCCATTCCGGAATTTGGATATCTTTGAAAGCCTTCTCAAAACTTTGCTATTATAAAAATAAAAGAATGAAGCGTCACTAGTACAAAAAACTGTCAGCTCATTGAAAATCATCAGAAACCAAGCGCTACTGCAGTTGCCATCGACTGGGAACACTGATACACATATTACCAACATATGCTGGAAAAATATTCGGACAATATGCACAGAACGTTTTTGTTTCACATTTGCTACATTGTCTTAAAGATAGTACGCGTGTCGATATTGTGTTTGACAACTATATTGATGGCATTTAAAATCAGACACACGTAAGTCTCGTGGTTTTGGGCAGGTGTATGTATATGCATAACAAAATGTTATTTAGGTCTTAAAAATATCAAATTTAATTACTTTCTTTGTTTTGTTAAACACTTGAAAAACTAATCTACGAACCTAAAATATTATTACTTCAGAACGTATGTCAAGAATAAAGAAAGTAACTGAAATTAACACAAATTTAAGAAAAGATTTCTGCTACAAGGATATCAAAGTAATATATAAAGACAGATATCAAGAGAGGTGGGACGCGCATACGGAGGCAAATTACTCCTACAGATTAAAAAATCTTCCCTTTTACATAAAAGGAAATCGTATAAAAGATTCTCCATGAATTAAAATAATGAAATTATTTAATTTTCATTTTACTGAACTTAATGCAATATCATCATAATTTTTTTACATACCATTTCTGATTCATTTGTTTAATTTGATGAAATTTATTTATTTACTTCATTCATTAATATTGTTTTGAATTTTATTCAAGTTGCAATTAACACAGTTTTCATGTGATTTCTGTATAGATTCATCTTCTTATTTATATCTTGATTATTATTTCGGATTAATTTGATTTAATTCATTGATTAAATTTTATTATTGATATATATATAAAACAAATTCAATGCAATTTGAGTAGTGCGTACATATTACTATTGAAATTTAATTTTCACTTCATCTGAAAAACTAGAGCCAAGCTGACAAAAAGAATGCCAGATTTGGAATCAACACCACAAATTTATCCAAAAATCACTGGAATATCTTTGGTGAAAAATCAGTGTTGCGCAGTGTTATCGAAGAGCTCTTTAAAGAATTCATCTATAATAATTCCCAATATCCTTTTTCTTACTGCTACGCATGCTTCCATGTCATTGAATGTTACTTCAAATATTGGCGTTTCTCATTGGAATTCATTCTTGTTTCAGATAGATCCCATTAATTCAAAATTTACTGGTTAAGTTCTTGCATTCTGCCAAACAATTGACGATCTTTCAATTCCCGAGAGAAACCTAATGATTTTAACCGACACTTTAACTGTCTTACAAGAATGAAATATGTTTGAATAAAATCCCCAAAGATTGTACTAAAAAAATCATAAAATCAAGATTAGTGCAAAGTTGAGTTTAAAATAAATCATACCCATTTGGATCAAAAGTCACAAACAATAATTTTTTTGGAATGAAAATACGAACTTTTTCGTAAAAAGAGCAACTGATTAAATTCCTTGCTTAGATTCGATTGCAACGGAAGATATCATCTCATAATATCCAAAAAAGAAAAAAATATCGTATTAAAAACTAATTGAAGCATTCAGAATTAGAAAATATCAAGAATCTCTGGAGGATATGCCATCAATTATCGCTCTGTCGCCGCGGTTGAAAGATAGAGAAGAGGACATCGCTATATCACTCATTCATACCCGTATGTTCATCACTCCAAGCCTTATACATTAATTCGGTTTATTCACTAACCCATTATGCCAGACATGCATTTATGATAACGATATTGAAAACAGTCTCCTGAACTGCGACCAAAATAATAGCCAAAGTGTGAAAATCTCTGAGAAAAACTTCATTCTTCTTCAAGCATCTCCTTCTTACTAAAACTTCTCCAAAGCATCACTGGGAATCCGTAGCATTTCCGAGCCTTTCTACAGGCCCTGAAGTATTTCAATATTTATTAACTGCAACTTTTTTGAAGTAGGAGAACACATCCTATGTTCCTCAAATTCCCATGGAAAAACGTTTCACATAGTTAAATCATGATATCAAATATTTTGACGAACTCTGATTAAAATTACCTTCTAACCAAAGTTAAAGAGAATGAAATTGTAAAGAAAAATACTAGAATAATAAATTTTTCAATCTGATATCACGCAATGTATTCATTTCAAAATAAAAACAATTGGAAATCAAACGCTAGTCCAATGCAGCTTTTCTAAGAAACTTAAATTTTCAGATAAGAAAACATTACAAATGTGCTTGATAAAAGAAAATTCATTGGAAACCTAATATTTATTACAGCTATTGTTTACAGTTGTTTTCGTATTCAAAAGAATTAAGTAATTTTAAATAACTCTCATAGAAACATTTCATGGTAAATTTAATAAAAGAACATTGCTTGTAATAGATATTTATTACTAACCTGTATTGAAGAGAAGACCACGAAACTCAAAAAGATGTTCCAAGATTTTCTTCTGAATTTATCAGGAGCGAGAATAAGTTTCTGCAGAATTTCTCAAAATGGCGGAGAAAAAGCGCTTTCCTTGAATAAATCATAGTAATAATGATTTTGAACGTTGTTTAGTTTATGTAAATACATTGTTTAAATACGTTTCTATAAAATGTTTTGGAACAATAGATTTTCCACTTCTAACAACTCAATGTTTTATGTCAATAAATAAATTAATTTTCAATAGTGCTTTCAATTGTTGAAGCTATTTTTGTATTCTTTTCTGAAACTGGAATTGATAGAATAGGCAAATTTTAGAAAATTGAAGCTGTCTAACAAACAGAAAGTCTCCTTAAACCTGCAAAAAATTTTTGCAAACTTCTTACTTCTAATTCATTTAAAATAATGACATTATTTTGAATGCAAATCAAGTTAATTCAAATCAACCCAAATTCAGCCATTATATGAAGCTATCAATATTAAACATGAGGCCACATAAAGTTACAAAACCAAATGGAACTATTTTTTGTTGTGATTTCGGTTGCGGAATGCCTTTTCCTCTAAGATTATTTTTAAAAAATCATTGCATTATTGGGAATTCGCGGTTAACAAATATACTAAAAAGAAAATGTAAAAAAACCCAAATTCATATTTTCTCTTTCAGATTTAATACATCAGAAAAATGTCATTGAAGGGGGAAATTTAAAACATCTAAACTGATAATTACTAGGAAAATATCAAATTGAATATATACAGGGTGTTCATTAATTATTGTCGGGGTTTCCGTACCTCATAACTTTCGAATAAAAAATATTACGCAAAAACCGATTACGTATTCGTAAATTATAACTCAAAGAATTTTACGTGGCAACAATGCAGTCTTAGCGCATTTGCAGTCTGGGTAATTATGACGTCTTAAATAAAAATGGCGACCGTGCAAGAAAAAGCAATGTGCGTATTGTGGCTTTTCGAAACTAAATTTGGTTTGGGGGTTTGTGAAGAACATTGTGTACAAGACCCCTGTGCCCTCCCTTGATGAATTGAAGCGCAGAATTGTTACTGCGATCCAAAATGTTACCCCACAAATGCTGGAGAACACTTGGAGGGAAATCGAATTTCGTCTCGATGTGTTACGAGCCACGAAGGGCAGCCATGTGCAAATTCATTAATCTTTTTAATGTCATTAATAAAATTCTTTGAGTTGTAATTTACGAATACGTAATCGGTTTTTGCGTAATATTTTTTATTCGAAAGTTATGAGGTACGGAAACCCCGACAATAATTAATGAGCACCCTGTATATTCAAACGCATTGCGAAACATTCGAAGTTAAAATTATTACATCCGAAAACAATTATTTAGTTAGACAATGCTATGTTATACTGACGAACATGGATATGCGTATAGATCACGTAAGCCAAAAAAACACTTTCAGTATTTATATACTATGGTGCGCCTACCTCAGTTACTTAAATTTGCTGAACAGCATAAAATTAAGTTAACTAACTCCGCTCCATACCCTTGTTCCTGATGCCATTACAGCAACTGTACCAGTTGAATGGATGTACTTAATATACATTACGATTTTATTTTTTGAATGCATTGAAAATCTATTTTGTGTTTTCTTGCTTAATAAACTATTGCTAAGAATTGTCGCTAAGATTTGGCGGTTTTTGTCTGTAGTTCGGTTAAAGTTTACAAGATTATATAATTCAGGGAAACAGTTAAAATGTTTAATTTGTAAATAGTTACAGAGTCCTTGCAATATACTGACTTGAAAAATAAATTAAATTTGTTCCTTGTTTTACCACTGAGCAGGAGTACAAAATTTAACAAAATCGTTAGAAACTCACAGGCACAATCATCTCCCGTTCATATTCTAGCATGTGTTATCGACAGGATATTAGAAAATCCCTTAACATTTAAGTTTTTTGCGAATTCATGGTCGTCACACATCTGCTAGATTGATTTGAATTATAACAAGATCGGCAAAATATGTTGCGACCATAACGAATTTAAGACTTCTATGAAATTCAAAATCAAATTCAATCTCCGGTCAAACTAAAAAAAAGAGTTTGAGGTTATATTTTTTTTTAAATTTATTTTTCTTGAAATTGAATTAATATATTCGGCGTGATTGTTCATATTATTCATCTCTCTAGTAGCTTCCTGGATCCCTAGAACCTAAACTAGGGTATCCTGTTTTTCACTATAGTTCTCTTCTGATGTATGTGAAGAGAATGGTAATCTGTTAGATGAGTTGAGCCCGATTACGTTTGTAATTTTGATATCCAAGTTCTTTCAGTATTTTCTTCTATATCTGCAACATATCATATAGCTGTGTCCCAGACCCTTATTCAATGATATTGTTCGGTATTTCCAATATATTGTTTCAAAAATATCGAATTATTCCAGGCTGTCAACGACAACAGTTGTCGTTGCTGAGGGAACTTGCCGGAAAACAAAAGTTAATTTCCTCCTTAATTCTTGGACAATTAGTTAGCTGTAATTTTAAGGAAATACAAAACAGTTATTTATAAACTCAAATACACTTGTATGGCCGAACAGTTCAGTTTGATAAGTTTTTCCTTAAGCCTAAGGAAAAATTTTACTTTTAATCTTAGTTGCGTCCGAACCTTAGCATTTACTTTGCCCCCGACCGAGGGTTATTTGGCTACAGTACTTGAGTCTGAATAAAATTATACTTACCGATGATTTCAAAACCTATCCTGATAATTCCATTTTAGTATGATCGTTCAACTTTTTAAAAAAATGAAAAATATTTCAATTGCTTTCTAAAATTTCTTAAGAGCACTTTGTTTTCACTGCTTATCTATCAAAATCAAAACTACAAATGACGAAAAACAATCATCTGCCTCTAATTGTTTAGATGGCAACAATATTCTTTTTACTATTGAAACGTTTGTGTGTTAATCGAAACAAACACGAAACAGAGAATTTATTAAAAATATGTATTGCTTAATTTATTTGAAATTGCACTATTTTTTATAGTTGCATTGTTTAAATTTTCTGAAAAGATGCATTTGAAAAACTGTAAATAAAAGTAATAATTTATATAATTATATTTTTGATACATACTTTTAAATATAGGTTAGGCACATAAAATATAGGTTCAAATAAAGAAAAGACTCAAACATCGGAACAGCAACTTGGAAAATTGGGGATATACTGGTATTTTCAATACTAATTCATGTTTAGATTGAAAATAAAGCATTAAATGTGCAGAGGGTAACTAAATTATGAAATATTTAGATTTCCTCATGAAAGGAACAGACTGAAAATATAAAATTAAATAAACACAAAATTAAGACTACCTTGTTAATACAGATAAGTATTTCATTATATGTGTCATCAAAATGTATAATTCCGATATTTCGTAAAATATATAGATATTCCAGGGGAAAAAAGACGAAGTTAACTGAAGTGTGTAACAAATTGATGATTTTCTATCTTCATCACCACTAATTACAGCATAATTTTCTAATGATTCACAGTTACTTTGTGAAATAAAATCCATTCTTTTTTATTGTAAGCACTAAATTGGTTTCGCTTTTTGCATCAAGCTCATTTGGTAAAAAATTGAGCAGAAATCCAGCATCAGCCGAAAATGTTCCACTTTTTGACTATTTGCTCCGGATTCATCCCGAATTATAATTATTAGTAAGAAGCTAATATTACTCAAAGGGACTGTTCTCCCTTCGACTTTTTCTTATATTTACAGAATATGGAGAATTTTGAGCTCGAAAGTAGAGCAATACACTGAAGTTGCGCGATAAGTAAGACTGACAAAGTGCGGATTCGCGTAAGTAGGAGGTCTAATTTCATATATAAATACACTCAAATTTCAATCAATTTGTGGCAGTAGCTAGGCAAACAGATGTTTGGAAGCAATAATATAATGAAGAATAAAGTTTTTAAATATATTCATAAAATGAAGCACACATAAAAACAAAAATGTTGCACGAAACAGATTCGGGGTTAATAACTCATTAAAATAGGTCGACTCGCCATTTTTTTCTGCCCTGACGTAAAATTTCCTTTTAGCAAATCGATTTTTTTTTAATTTCCTGTCTTACAGCTGGAATGCCTACCTTTATAAAGTCTACTTTCTCCGAATTTTTTAAGCATTTTCATCTGAACCGAGACCTTCCTTCAAACTTGCAACTATTTTTTGTATTTATGATGGATCTGTGTCTGAGGTGTCGACTTCCATAGTAGAGATTTCCTCACGCTTCACTGAAAGCTCTTTGACTATCAGCTCAGTAAGATCGACAAATCCAGCATTTATATGAGAGACTTGATCAGCTTCCAGCGATGTTCCAGTTTCACTTTTGGTTAAAAACGAATAAATGTTCTTTTTATTTCTGTTATTTGGTGTATTCAGAATTTCCCATTTCTATTATATTCTTCATAACCATAAGAACAAATTTGTACTTCCGCAAATTTGAGTTCGCGCAAGTATTATTTTCCGGTGTAAAAAACTGAATATTTTAAATAATAAGAATTTTTTGTTTCTTTTTTTCAACAGATTAGGTCCAACATTTCAGCACATCTACAATATTAGTAACACGAGCACATGCCAAATTTCATTTGTATATATTTTTCGATTTAGAGTGAATACTCTTTACCTGCGAGGACGCGCGTTCCATATACTTACTCGAGGACGCGCGTCGGGCCTCGCAGGCCCGGGGTTCTGTTTTTTCAACAAATCGCACGGGAAATTACATTTACTTGAAAACGAAACATTTGTTGCACTAGTGTACAGAATATTAAATATTAATAATACAATTTCCAAATAAATCTCTTCTGGGAAGAGAATTAAATTGAAGAAGATAGACGAATGTTTGAACGTCCTAGTTATTTATGAAAAGGTTAGCTTTCCCGTCTAAAATTATCTGAATTCGCCTGAATATAAATATTAATGCATCATCTGTCTCATCGATAAGTATTTCCAAGAATTATGAATCGATTATACAAGTTTTGCTTCTTCACAGTTTTCGGGTAGTTGCATGAGGATGTTGTGTGCAAAAGTTCTCATGTTTTTGCTAGGTTCATTTTTACACCATTTATTAACGCCACCTATCTTTTCGTTTACTAGACTATATTTAAACTCCATCCTTCTTCTAAATAATCGGTGGGCTCATAAATATAAAATTAATTGACTAAATCCTTTCCAGAGTTCGACTTACGATATCTAACCAATTCAACAGCAAAAATTTCTTTATTTTCTTCGTTAATCGATTCATAATTAGTTGCTTTTAAGATAAAAGCTTTTCTAATCTTTACATTTCATATTTGTAGTTCAAATAGCGATAAATTGCCGCCATCTATATGTTCTCTTTAGCAATCCCGAGCGCGCGCATCGGTCTTCATAGGCCCGACTGTCTGTTTCCTGAGATAATAAATCTGGGGAAATTCTTGAAATACCAGTGGTCAGCAAGTAAATGACTTTGAATGTAGCTACTGTGAATCTTGAATTTTTTCGTTCAATGGCTAACTTTCTGTAATAAATTCTTGTAGGCACTGGCCTCTCAGGCTCGATGCGCGTCCTCCCGGGTTAAATATACAGACCAACAGACTGTCAATACTTTGACGTATTGAGTCTGAAATTAGATAGAAATCTAGAATTCAAATGATAATTTCATAATGTCTAAATTCATGCATATATCTATTTGAGTTTTTGCGATATTGTCTTCACATGGATGTGGACGGACGATTAGGCAGATGTTAAAAATCAAATATGTTGGGGGAACAAATATTAAGGGCATTAAATATATTGGAAGAGGTAGCTAGGATATTTATAAAAACATTGAAACAAGGTAGATGCCCAGAAAAATAATTATTAAATTAAAATATATATTGAACAATTAATTAATTCTGGGTACTAAAAAATTAACACGATAAAAAAACAATTCTAGCAATACTGATATATCACCTACCTTTGCTGACCTGAAAACCCTAGCTACTTAATTAAAAGTCAATTTGCATATAGTGGTAGTACAATGCTAAAAAATAATTAAACAAAAACAATTTAATTAAAATTTAAATAATTTTTTATTTAACAATTATTAATATTGAAATTAATTACTGCCATAAAAATTTAGATATATGCATAAAAATTGATGCACAGGAATGAATATTTATCAAACAAAACAAAAAATAAAAATTGTAGCTACACA
>BGPR01004292.1:65101-105614 GCA_013235015.1 Araneus ventricosus | reverse complement strand
AAAAATCTTTTACTTGACGTGTGTGCATAAAAGTATTTATTGTTAAAAAGCAAAATTGATAATATTGTACCCATGCAAAATAAAAATTGTATTTTTGTAATGTGTGTCTGAAATTATTTTCTTGGAAGTGCCATTTATATTAGCTTTTTCATACACTCACAAATAAAAAACTTATTATTCCAGTGTCTGCAGCAAAGAATCTTTTTTATTGGACGTTTTCTTAATCATACGAAAGAAGTAACTTATGCTTGTGATACGTGTGGCAAGAAATCTAAGAAAAGTGACGTGAGAAGACTATTATTACAATCTGAAAAACATTATTCTTATAATGTGTGTACAAAAGAATTTTTGGGGAATCTATTTTGTTATGTGTTACCATACTTGTTCCCTTGGAAAAATTTATATCAGTAATGAAATTTAGCAAGGCTTTTGTTCTGATATTTTGTTTTCTAAATCTCATTTTTTACACATAAGAAATAAATACATTAAAGTTTATGCTATAATGTAACTATTTTTAAGGGTTTTTTTTTTTAATATTGGAAGATGTGGCGATTTCTGTCTTAATTTTGCAGATTTAAAAGTATTTCAACATGCATTTCCCGATTTTTTTATTTTATGTATTACTTAACAATATGGTTTCTTACAGAGATTCTGTGATTTTCGTGAAGTATGGTTGAATCTTTTTTTTTTTTTTTTTTTCCATTTCAGATGGGAAAGCCCCATGATTCCGTTTTCCCTTGGTATTTCAATTTAAACACGTTTTCATTCCATGAGAGCTATTTATAATTGTAATGTGATTTGGCATCTTTAATAGCACTGGGAGTTGTGAAAATTCTTGTAATTTTAAAAGACAAAGGAAGAAATCGTATAAAGACCAAAGAAAAATAAATTAAAAAGCTACATGGGAAAACAAGCCCTAGTACAGGAACAAGCACACCAGTTGTCTGGAAAGAAAATAAAACATTTACATGGAGAAACAAGTCCTTCAACTGGTACAAACACACCAGTTCTCTAAAAAGAAAAAAGATTGAATATGTAGAACAACAACGACAAAAAACAGAACTAATGCATCCGCAAACAATCAAAGCACAGAGAGTGAAACAAAGCTATACACTGGGAAAGGTATAAACTTGTGGGCACGAAGAACTTATTATCCCATTGACAAGACGGTTCTACACGCTTAAACGAAGCGAGCGAAATTCGCACTGATGGAACAAATTTTCGCTCCTTTCCGTACTTGAGTGCATCGTCCTTTCGGAGCGTTTTACAATCCTTCCGCGGAGCGAAATTCGCTCCCTTTCGTATTGAACGATTTCGCTCCTTTTCCATTAGTTTTTAATATTAAAAGGAGCGTGTTAAAAGAAATGCTCCTTTTTGAGTAATATTTTAAGCAATGATTTCGCTCTTTGGTGATTAATTTTTAATGTTAAAGGGAGCGTTTAAGAAAAAACGCTCTTTTTCTGGAAATGTTTTCATTACTCATTTCGATCCTTTTTTTTATTAGTTTTTAACTTTATTCAGAGCGTTTAAAAGAAAAACGGTATTTTTCTGAAAATGGTTTTATTGATTTCGTTCCTTTTTGATCAATTTGTAAACTTATTCAGGGCGTTTAAAAAAACCGCTTTTTTTAAATGCTTTTAATATTGATTAATTATTAACCCTTTCTGAACGTTTAAAAGAAAGCATTTTTTAAAGCAATATTGAGACCAGTGACTTTGTACCTTATAAAGAGCATTATGAATAAATATGCCCCTTGAGGTAGTAAAATGCTGCTTATTATTTTATCCTTGTAAAGCTTTTATAACATAATAGGTCTTTTACCTTAGTTTCATCACTTTTGCTATTTTAAAAACTAGTAAGAAACAATTGGAGGGTGCTTCTTTTAATACCAGCATTATTCTGCACAGTACGACAGATTTATATAATGGAACTATATAGCACGGTTTATAACAAATAATATTTTAATAAAATTCACCAAAAAAACGGTGCTGTTTACTAGTACAGTTGTTAAACTTATAAGCCTTGTGTTTTGCACATATATTTTTACCTGTATGTGCAATAAATAAATAATAAAAATTTAAAATAATTTAATGTTTTATTTTTTATTCTTTAAATATTTTTAAACATTCATTTAGACAGCAATCTTACTGCCTTATGAAAGGTTTTAAGAATTTTAAATGAATTCTTGGCCATACATCGTAGTGTGTTTTGAAATTTTGCATGTTTTTAAGATTTTAAGCCTGAAATTTCAAGAACCCATTTATCCTTTAAGAACATCTAAAGAACACAACACACCAGTTATGTGCATGAATTTTACTTATTCTTTTACGAATTATAATTTTTAGAAAATATTAATTCTAAGGCTTTTGAGTTTGCACTGACTAGTAAAGTCTTGATAGACTGAGTCGGCTTAAAAAATATGATACAGGGGGGTGGCTACAGAAACTGAAAAAAATTTCCCTGACTAAACTTATAGCATTTCCCTGATTTAAGGCTACTAATTATATTAGTTTCCTGGCTTTCTCCCTACTCAGAATCACTGTATGTGTACAATATACATTATTAAAAAAACTTTTACCAGTTATTTAAAATTAAAAAAAGTATTTTTATGAAATTTAATTTAAAAAAAATGGAATAAACATCCTTAAAAAATCTATTAAAACAGTATATTACATTTCTTATATGTAAAAAAATACTGGAAAATTTAACAATATATTTTGTTTCTAAAACTGCATAAGAATTCTAAGAAACATTAAAACTACTCTTTGCAACACAAGTTAAATTATATTAACAGTTAAGGTTATTATGAACTTTGCTCAAAACTTCAATAACTAATTAGTGCTCGTTGCATGAGTACCAGAATAACATGTTGGAGCATAAATATAAAAATAGTATAATTATATGTACCTAATAATATATATTTTAGCAAAGATTTAAACAAGAGAAACTGCCAAAGTATTACTTCAAATCTTTATTCTTTAACAAATCATAAGAAATTAATTGCTCTAATCAAAAACTTATGCTTTTATAAATGAATATAAGTTTTTTTATTCCATTTATTATTACAAATAATACTACACATAAGATACTAATTTATAGATAATAACTCAAGTAACAAATAACTATTAATTTTCCCTGATTTTTAGATGTTTTCCCCGACTTTTCCAGGTCGATAAACTTCTCTGATATCCCGGTTCTTTCGCAAGGAATTGCGCCAAGCATCCGATCAACCATCCCCACGGTAGCCAAACACTACAGTAGACTGGCGTTTATTAATGCTTATTTTAAAAAACTTTTCATTGAGATACGGTTGCTCCAATGGTTTTCTAACTGTATCACAACGCACAAAAACTTGTGATGAGGCACGAAGATCAGGGTGCACAAAAAAGGTACTCGATGAATGGTGAGAGGTAAGTACAGGACGAAGCCTTCTTGTGTAGAGTCGTAGCTTCTGCAGTAAGGTGTCCTCTGACAACATTTGTCTGGAAGAGGTGGTATTTCTAAAAAAAACTCTCCCTGACAACGTAAACACTGTCCATACACCATTTCCGCAGGTGAAGCTCCAATATCTTCTTTGAGACAGGCGCGCATCCCTAGCAGAACGGTAGGCAAAACCTCTAACTAACTGGAGTTGGCGTAACATTTAATCGCTGCTTTTAGTTGTCTGTGCATCCTTTCCACGATACAATTTGCAGCAGGATGAAAAGTAGTCGTCCTAGTGTTGGTAGCTCCTAAAAACTTAGATAGGGCTTGGAAAAGATTCGATTCGAAATTGGTTCCTCTGTCAGAAGTAAGAATTTCAGGAACTCCAAATCGTGAAATCCAACCAGTATACAGAGTCTGGGCGACTTTTTCAGCCATCTGGTTACACATCGAGAACGCTTCAGGCCACATGGAAAATCTATCAATACAGGTTAGAACAAAATAATACCCTTTACATGCAGGCAAAGGTCCTACAACGTCGATGTGTACATGATTAAACCTAGCATTTGGTAATTTAAACAACCCTAATGGCGATTTAGTGTGCCGATGGATTTTAGATTTTTGACATGCGATGCAGAATTTACACCATTCTTGAACATCTTTATTAACAGATATCCAAACAAAGCGTTGCTTAATTAAATTAGTCGTGGCCTTAACGCCAGGGTGTGACAAACCATGTAGCATTTCAATATTGGTGTTTAATTACTACAATTTTTAAACACGATCGATGCAAAAAAAATTCGCGTAACGTGGGATTATTGCCATAGTAGAAAATCGGACTCATTATTAATTTCCAGTAGAAAAATATTAAAATAATGACGAATTCACAAAGAGTATTGTGAAGTTAAGTTACTAATAATATTTGCGCACAGTCGATACAAAAGGATTTCGCGTGAAGCGGTGTCATATAATAAACATACAAAAAATATCTGAACAGATTCGCCTGACTATGAAATACTTTAAAGGGCAATTTTAGAATTTGAAAGTGTAACTCACCATCATAAAGCTTCTGTCCATCTTAAATCTTGACTTGATTCATTTTTCCCTCCAAAATGTTTCCACGGATATGAAGGACGCTGGCTAAAATACAACAAAATGTTGCCCAGTCTTATCGGGCCTGTGTAAAGACAGAGATGAGGAAAGGTCACTTAACGTGGTCGTCTAAAAGTTTTTTTACGTCGACTTCCAACACTAGATGTCGCTGATCGCAACTCGGCGAAAGCGATTTGCCTACGTATCTGGTTACCCTGCATTGGCTTCTCAGAGTTGAGAAAACGTTGTACGCATGCGCTCTGACTGAATCTTGGAAAATTTTCTCTGTACATAACGTTGACGATATCATCAGAGCGAATGCGTATTACTACGTAGTTGTAATCGTGTATGTGTAATTTCGTTTACGCGTGAATAAGCAAAGAGGAGTGGGTGGGGAATAAGCTCATGTTACAAACCGTTAAACGTGTTTCCTTGTCGCAAACAAAATAATAGTAGGATGCTTTACGGCAGATTCGGCTACTTTTTTTTTTTTGCAAAAAGCCATTTTTAGAATTATATTTATCGAAATAATATTTTTGAGTCTGCAAATCGAACTGTGAAATATGCATTTTGAAAATTGAGACTAAACTAATTTTTTTTTGCTCAAATTAATTAAATTTTCCTTTTTTTTAAGTTAACAAAATACACTGCAATTCAATTATCGATTTTGAATTTTACAATAGCCGTAATTATAATCATAAGATATAATTATTAAAGTAAAAATAAGTGATTTAAAACATTCTTACATATAAATTATCATTTTTCTTTCGTCAGGCAGTATGCTTGGACTTCAAATATTTTATATGCTTAATTTGTATGAACAATAAAATTGAAATATATACTTAACAAAAAAGAACAATATCAAGTTTCTAATGAGATGTTGTTGCTGAATTTAAGTTTTCATGTCACCATGTGAAGATTTTTTTATCGTAGTTAAATTAAATTTAATTTTTTATACGTATATTATTTACTAACATAAAAAGAGTCGCAATTATGTCTTGAAAGAACCATGCTTTATAGAAAATACTTTAAAGAAAATTGGAAGTTCAAATGTCCACATGTTACCAGAAACATATGAAAGCCGGCATTCTGTAGAATGCAGAAAACTGGACGGCACGAAGCGATTAACATTTCGTACGTTTCCTAGGCATTCTATTGAAACCCAAATGACAAAGCGGCCAAGTATGAAAGAAATTATCCTTTCGATTTTATAAGAAATAAA
The DNA here is from genome assembly GCA_013235015.1 of Araneus ventricosus. Lineage (NCBI taxonomy): Eukaryota > Metazoa > Arthropoda > Arachnida > Araneae > Araneidae > Araneus > Araneus ventricosus. The sequence continues at coordinate 99,877 of BGPR01004292.1, read as the reverse complement.
ATTAAGTGCAAATCAAAATAAAATTATTTCCTTCCTTGATGTAACAAGTAGGTTCACATTTTATTTTGTTCTCTTTAATAAAAAAGACAAAAACTTCGATATGTGTAACTTTCAATTTACTTACGTATTTTGAATAAAATATTTTTTTATGGCACTCTTTTATTTTTTCAAAATAACATTTGTATTTTTGAGGAATGCACGTCTTCTAAATAATAGCCTTATTATCTTTTTTTCATACTTTGCCTAAATAGCATTTGTCATTCTATAGCATGGATAGGTATTATATACAATGCCTGTGGAAAGTATATAATAATTTCATACTTTGCCTAAAAATACCCGGCATTCTATAAAATGCCTAGGTATTCTATAGAATGCCGGCGTTTCATACATTGTCAGTAACACCTATAACAAATATAAGAGTGTCGTTTTCTTTCTGGATTAGCATACATAATATATATCACTGTTTTTCCTAACGAATTAAATATGATGCATAGATGATAGACCAGAAAGGAGAGACGTGAATAATTTTTGAAAAGTTAGAACCATGACCGTCTAAAATCCAAAATATTATTGTTTTATTTTTCAATCTAAAACGTATTTCTGTTCTAAATACCTCTCAAAATCTTGTAATATAAATGAAAGTAAAAAAAGATTTAAATATCCAATAATATTTAACTCTGACAGAAAATTTTTAATTTACGACATAAAAGCAAATTAAATTCCAAATCATTTTAATGCTGTCTTTTCATTCAATTGAATTCATTGAAAGTACAACCTGAAGCTGATAATTTTATTTTCATAGGATTCGCTAACAACGTGACACATATCTGAATTGATATCATTAAATATTATCAATAATGAAATAAACAGAAACAGTTAAGAAACATATTTCAATTATATAAATAAATTCAAAATTATAAAAGAAAATTACGAACTGTTTTACTGCTACAATTTTCAGTAAAAGTATTTATAAAAAAATTAAAATTAATATCCTTATTCCATTCTTTACTTGCAAGCAAACTTTTTTTACTTTTTCGTTTACGAAGTATATAAGGAGAAAGTATTGCAATCGTCAAAAAATTCGAACTCGAGATTTTGATGAGTCTCCACGTTTTAGACCTCCCCGAGTCCGAAAAACACAATTTTGGTATCATGTCTGTCTGTGAACACGATAACTCAAAAACGGTTAGACCGAGAGGGATGAAATTTGGTATTTGATCTTTACACATAATTTGTAGGTTTCTATTCGAATTTTGTACAAATCCGTCCACGGGAAGTCTTTCTGTCCGTGTTCATGTGAACACGATAAGTCTAAAACTTAAATAGCTAGATGAATAAAATTTGGTACACAGTTTTATCAACAGAAATGTAGGTCCGTATCAAATTTTGGATCAAATCAGTCAAAGGGTTGACTTTCTGTTGGTCTGTATAATAGCATACTTTTTAACACAATAACTCCTAATAAACGCTATGACTTAGATAAACAAAAATTGGTGAGAGGTCTGCTAACATTAGTTGTAGATCCGCTGCCAATTTTTGTTTCAATCGGTTCATAAAAAGGCGTTCAAATTGCATATTTGGTTTTCTTCGCCATACTATGACGCAAAAAAAAATTTAAATGTCTTCAGGGTCTTTTAAATATGCTTCTACTGCATGTATTTCGCTTATAAACGATGCAATTTATTAAAAACACATGTTTTTACACTGAAAATTCTTTAGCATGTTGCTTTTTAGCTGTGCAAGAATGGCGCACTTACAATTTCTGGTTATAATGTTATTTCGCCTTGGTTCCTACCAGTGGCGAATTCTGGGAGCAGGTTATCGGGTTGCAGCCCCCCTCCCCTAAGGCTAAACCAAAATTCTTGATTTTATTTAAAATCATCACAACTATTTGTTCTTAATTTTCATTTTTAAAAAATAAAAAGAATTGTGACAACATTGCTTTCTGGCTTGACAGGCTCGAAAATTTTCCTACTTTTCTAGCCATTCGACTTAGTAGCGTTGATGCGGTCGAAAACATTTTTTTGGCTAGTTATTTCATTGTATTTTTATTAAATTCTCGAAAATATTGTCGTGTTCTTTATGATTCTTATTGTCAGGTGAGTAAAGTCTGTAAAGTTAAAGTGTTTTGGTTAACATAAGCCATGAGGTTTGACATTCGTCACTACGACACAAATTTTTTATGACCTCAGCCCCTCTCCTCCCCGACTCGAATTCTAGATTCGCCACTGGTTCCTACTCAAATAAATGTTAAAAAATGTTATTACAGAGCATGGGTATTCGACAGTGCGTCGTCTCCCCATATTTTCTAATACATCGATCTTTCCTTTTTCAGCTCAGATAAACAGGTTGCATTATTTCTCTTTTCTGGACAATAGAGTTGGATAAAGAAATACCTATCAGATGACTCGAGGTCTTCTCTATCTAGTGGCGGCTCATCCATTAGGGCTGCGGAGCTGCAGCACCCCCTGAAATTATTTTTAAAGCTTATTTTTCCTTTTTTTAAAAAAAAATCTAATTAGGTTAAGTTTTCTCATTGAAAAGAAAGCAAAAATGAATAAAGAAATATGTAAAGGGAAACTACTATTATCGTCAAAATTACGTGATGCTGATGTATTTCTAGGTTTTAGCCTATTGTCACACACTTTTAGTTTTAAAATCGGGTCCATAAACACATTTTTTTTAATAAAGTGTTTATTATTGCCAAAGGAAACTAAGCGCCAAGTATATAATTGAAAGTGAAAAAATTACATTTTTCTACAATTTTTCCTAAGAAAGCTTTCCACGACCGTAACTCTACTCTGCCTGTCATGATTTTTTTCTGTCCCCAGAACAAATGACGACTATGACCACAGCTACGGTTACAGCAGGTATTTACTTTACTATTTCAGAAATTGTTCCTATAAACAAACCAGCGGGAGTGGCCTCCCCGAAACTTTCTAGCATACGACCAGTAATGTGGGGTGGGTGAACAACCAGTGGGTAGGTAAATATTTTTGGAGTATTTACCCAAAGCCTGGTTATTTTGAGAAAAAAATTATGAATGGTGATTTACAATGAAACATACAAAATTTTTCAATTCCCCAAAACTTAATATTTTGCAAACAAAATTTCGTATGTTATCAATTTTTACGTGCGCCGAGGTCCACAACTTTATTTAACGTTTTTGAGTACGAAATCTAATTATAGATATCACACAAGATTTCATCATACCTCTGGTGAATCACAAGCGTGTATCTGGAGAATGTCAGAACGAAGCTTCGTTTTAAGGGGTTGCCATAATTTTCGAAGTGCGTGTTTGTCGCTAGCTACAATTTCCTTCGTAGACCGCCAAGGTCAAAAGCCAACCATACTAGCTTGAGTGAAACAAGTGAAACGCTCACCAACACATAGTCGCAATGTGCATTTTGAACCAAATATGCAATTTTAACAAATTTTTAACGGATTGAAACGAAAATTGGACACAAATCTACAATTAATGTTAGAAGGTCACATACCAAATTTCATGTATCTATGTCATTATCTTAAAGAGATTAAAGAGTTATTGTGTTCACAAGTTTGTGATTATACAGACCGACAGACAGTCAATCCTTTTACGGATTTTATACGGACGTACATTCATGATGATAAAACTGTGTAAAAAATTTTATCCACCTGGCTATTCCAGTTTTTGATTTATAGTGTCCACATGAACGCGGACAGACATCCCGTAGACGGATTTTGTCCAAAATTTAACAGAAACTTACAAATTATGTGTGAAGATCAAATACAAAATTTCATCCGCAGCTCTAATAGTGTTCGAGTTACCGTGTTCACAGACAGACATAATTCCAAAATTGTGTTTTTCGAACTCACGGGGGTTTAAAACGTGGAGATTCGTCAAAATCTCGAGTTCGAATTTTTTGACGATCACAATACTTTCTCTTTGTATACGTCGTATACGAGAAAGTAAAAAAGAAAGCTTTAATCTCCCATAAAAAATCCACTGAAAATGAAGAAATAAATTAATTCTGGAACAGCTATTAAATCATCATTATCCCTGCGTGGATGAATCAGCATAAATAAAAAAAAAAGGTAGGAAACCGCTAAAAAAAAGCTGCCTGAGAACGATTTCGTAGGCGAAATATATAAGAGATTATTAGAACGTTCATCAAAGTACGCTCATAACTCAAATTAATACAATCGCCTAATAAAATATACTTTCGGTGATAAGTACAAATGCCTTTCAAACAGTTAAAAAGTGAAAAAAATTCGTTATTATATAATATAAATGTTATATGAATACTATCAAATCTTAAAATAAACTTATTTTTAAGATTAAAATTGTTGCAGTTTTCACAAAAAAAATATGAGAATTCAATCTCTAGAAAGTCTCTCCATGGAAATATTCCTAAGATATTTCAATAACTAACTTTTAAGCGTAATAGATAAAGGTAACTTTTTCCATCGGGTGAATTATGTTTTATATTATTTGATATTTATAAAAAGCTATTTGTGGTAAGATTTCCTAAGTTTTCCGACCTTGTAGCTGTACTGAAAAATGAGCTTGAAAGGTTGACACTGAAGCAATCTGTCTTTAAACTTTCAAATATCGTTCTGCATTGTTCCAAAATTTTCGCGTTTTTCATGTATTTATGTCAACTACTAAATCAAAAATAAGCATATAAATTGATTTTAAATATTATTGATGCCATTCAGTGATAGCTTCTTTATAAGTTCCAATGCATTTTAGATGGTGTACCCGCCCACTTAAATTCGATAATTTTTTTAATAAAATTGTCGAATTCATTGTCGACGAAATTTTTATTAATTCACCTCTGGGAAAAGAGAAGTTACTTTTATCTCCCAACACGTTTTTTCGACTCCGATATTGTTTTTTGCGTCATTGAAGAGAAAAGTGAAAATTCTTCAGTGACATAGATGATATTAAAGAATAAAAATTAATGAAAATGTCGGGGCTTATCGGTGCTAATTTTTAGGAATTTAAGATGAAGATATAGTACAGCAGAGGTTCGCAACCTGTGGTACTCGTACCTCGAAGGACCAGTTGGGTGTACGCGGAAACAAGATTGTTAATGGTCGAAACAAGAAAACATAAGCGATTAAAAAATTTTCTGAATTTTATTCCTCCAAGTGAATACTTACTATTTAATAACTATACCAATTGAATAGTTGATTATTACGAAGTGCAATTTTTAGCTACCCTTATAAGTTAAAACGAAGTTATTTCAAAACTGGTTTCTTTTTCTTTGGCGTTGAACTAATACTATGGTAAAAACGGAAGAAAAGATAAACTCAAAAATAAGTTATGCAGATGTTATTAATTCGAGTCATTTCACTCTTAAGCTAATCTAAGCCCTTAACATTATCAATAAAAACTTCTTTGCATAGATGAATGGTTGGGAGGGGCGCATATGATAATAGGGGATACGCGAAAATAAAAAAGAATAATCAAGGGGTACGCGAGGGAAAAAAGATTGGGAATCCCTGTAGTATAGAGATGATTTAAGATAGTCTCAAGGTGTTGAAACTTTTTCAATTCATTTTCAAGTTGAAAATTTATTGAAAAAAAGGGCTTTTAAAAGCCGCAAAAAATGGAAAATAATAAAATAATCTGTAAAAAATTATGTCATTTACCTGAGCTGGAATTAGACATCATGAAAAATCTAAAATTAGATAAAGAGCAACTTAAGACTTTACAGAACGAAATCCGAAGTCTCACAGAAACGAGACTCAAGTGTTCGAAAGATTCTCCCCAACTCAATCTTAACCTCCGTGACACACCAGCGATGATTTTGTTTAACGGAGCACACGAACTCAGTGGTTCACAATCTCCGGCACATGATATTTGTCACCAATAGCCCTGGCTAAAAAGATGAGTTAGACTTGGTTGGGTCACTGGTACCTGAAATGAATTATTATTAAGCTGTAGGGGAAAAGGATATGATTAGTTACGTCCGATTAAATGTCTCATTTATTTGCATTCATCCACTTCATTCATTCAACCTTTCACTCATAACCTCCGTGAACCCTCCTAAGACTGCGTGTTTATATAAAACAATTTATGGCTTTCAGGGTCCCAAGCGGTTCTCTACCGACCCTCAAGAAATTAAAGCCATTTGCCTACCTCGAAATTTCGATATATGTCGCGCTACAAACCGAAACTGGACCACTATTCGTTGGTGTGGAGTGGAAGTTTGGAGAATGGAGTGACAACTCAGTTGTTCTCGTCTTCTGGTCAACATTTAAAATTACGAGGTATGTTCCAAAATTGCCTTCGTATAGCTTAAAAACTTCATGATAATCTAATATAAAACAAGGCTGTAACAGAGAGTAGACAAAGAGTAAGTTGGAAATATAGCATTGACGTTCCTTTATGTTGAAATTTCGATTATTTCTAGAGTCAATGCTTGCTAGTTATAGCAGAAAATAATATCAAGTCATAATCAAGGTCAGAAAGCATGCGTCATCTGTAAACAATTGAAGAAACATTCTGTGTATAATTGTGAGATGTTTTTAAATCATTCCCCTTTGGAGAGATCCGTTCCTGTCTTCACCGTTACGTACTAAAAGAAATTAACGAAATTTAATGAATATTTTGGGTTTTTTTTTATTTTTAAAAAAAGATTAAGAGCATTTTGAGAATTTTGGAGTTTCACACATTACTTATAGTGATATGTCGGACCATTTTGACAAAATTCTAGACTTCAACAATACATATTAGCGGTACTGATATGATTTTGGTGAATTATAAGCTTTAGACAACCACCTTAACCAATGATGTTTCGGTCACCTCCTTGTGTCTGAAACAGTAATTATAAAACGCTCCCCAAAAGATGAAAACTAGCTCGACGCTTTTCGATTCCGTTATCAGTTTCTTGGCGAGAGGAAACGGAACTGGTTTTCGACGATAAAAATGCTTTAAGGAGCGGTTTTTTGTACTAAACGATCGAAAAGTTAAAATTTTTCATTCGCTCCCTTTTGGAGTCCAGAAAACGCTCAATTGAATTTAGCATATTACACAATACACATAGGTCATATTGTTATATATTATATCGATTCCATCGTAACCGTACAAAATATATAACTATTTTATAAAAGAAAAATTATCTTAATGGTTCACTTTATATCAGTGGCGGACTGGGTCTGAAAATAGTGATTGCCATGAGTCAATAGGGGCTCTATCACGTCTAAAATGCCATCTTACATCATATTTTGTAATTTTGTTTCTTAAAAATATAATAGATTTAACTAATAATATAATTATATAATAAATTAATTATTATGTTATCATTATTTAATAATATTATTACTATTAAATAATATAATAATTAATTAAATTAAGTTAATATAATTCTGTTCCTAATCAAAACATCTGTTACATTTATTACTTATTACAGTATACACGTATTATCATATTATTGGAAGAGAAATGCCAATTATAAATACAGTTTTGATTGAATATTATATGGTGGTTATATAGAATACTTCAATATTGGAACTATACTTTAATTTGGAGACCTTTTTTAAAAATCAAAGTGAGAATAAAGTGCAAATTATTTACAAATTTCGATTATTTTAAAGAATATTTCTTATTGTCAAAGATTAACAACTCAAAAGTACAGAAGTGTACTTTACCACTGAACCACATGTACAAAAAGTACATGCGGTTCACTTCATTAAAGGCAAGTCAGGAAACATTTCAGTTCGTTAGATAATAATTACTCTGCATCCAAATACAGTGCACTCCCGATTATCCGGGGTAATCACCGGGAGGGATAAAAATAGAAAAACACGGATAATCCGAAAACTCCTTTTTATTAAAGAAAAAATCAACATCAGTACAAAAATATAAAAATTACTTACATTAGCATGCTGTATAACATCAAACTAGGAATTTTCCTTTTAACATTTACTGCTTTAAAAAATCTGTAATGCGTCTTTGAGCCGGCACGGCTCACTAGTTTCAAAGATTGAATCTCTCGATCGAACATCAGCATCGATTTTACATGCATGATAAGCGTGAAAATGTTTCTCTTTAAATTTTTTTGTGAGTCCGGAACGAGCACGGATAATCTTCAAACCGGATAATAGAGAGTATACTGTAGTCTAACAATTCCATCTGAATAGAGAGTAAAATATAGGATTCCATGTTCTCCTCAGACAATGAATTTCTTAATAAGGCCATGATCTTTAGCTTCAAAATTTCACTAATATCTTTACTTTATTCATTACTGAAAAATGGATTTTGAACTCCTTAAAGACATTCTTTTAAAATATTTCCAATCCATGCAGGTCTATTAGGATACAAACCGTAACAGGAAAACGAAATTCCTGAGTAAAAGAGTAAAAACAAGGATAATGGTCGGTATTACATGGAAACCACCTCAAATGTAATTAGAACTGTTAGCTAAATTAACTGTAAATAAATATGAAGAGAAAAGATCATGGAAAATTAAATATTTGTTTGTAATTTATCGGTTATTATTACAACTGAGCATAAAATCTCTCACGCGTTTGGCGGGTAAAGAATATTTCCAAAATTCACGAAATTTTAGGCGAACAGTGGCGGTGACTCGGGGGAGGCAGTCATCCGATCCACAATTTTTGTGGAAAAAATTACATATTTATTTCATTTTTACCTGCCTAAAACTAGGAATTATAAAAATAAACAGTAGTGTCCGGGAAAAGCTGGCTTATTTTTATCTAAATTTTTTTGTCTACTGCCTATATTCCGGGGCTCTTTTAGGTGTCTATAAACAAATTTTGGGCCCCCCCTCCCACTCTTTCCACCCAGTTGCTGCCACTGTAGGCAAATGCGTTGTTTTCAAATCCCTTTGATAAAGAAATAACAGAATGGAATTTCTAATATTTGATCACATTCGGTGGCGATTTTAGCAAAACGGCCTGCAATTCCCTTTCTTTCGAGCACGTATTTTTACCAAGATGTGACTGACAAGACTTGGAATTGAGAAATTCTACTTTTCGCATCTGCATCCTACAAATTTGTATTCCATTTTAGTACTTTTTAATGTTTACTATTCAAAAACTCTTAGTGAAGATTTTTATTTTGACTCCACTCTTCAACGTCCACCATCTTCCCTAAATTAAATGTTAATAACTCGCTCTACAAAAGAGAATTAAAGGAGTTCAAACTAAAGAAATGAATTGGTAAGAATGTATTATGTTTAAAGCACCCCACTCCAACCAAGAATTCAACGTTGTAACCAAGTCTGAACCCATGGGTGTGGCATACCTCATAATTTAATATAAATGAATAAATTTCTCCACAGAGGTAATGTCAGTCTCGCATTTAAGATAACGAAAATATTATTAAAATTATTTGATTTTAAATTACGTAAGTTAAATTTTTTGTATACGGTTTTAGGAATAATGTGTGAAAGAGAAATGTCATCCGTTAATAGGGTATCCAGTTGTAAGAGATACAAAAGAAAATTCTTTATGTGATTTGCAATTTGGAATAGTTTTACAAGTAATTTGTCTTTAAATTTATGTAATTAAAAAGATAATTTTTTGAATTTTTAAAATGGTGTAAATATCATTCTTGTAAAATTATATTTTTTGAAGATATCACGAAAGGAAGTCAAAATCTTTCTGAATTTTTAATTAACAAAAATTTAAATTAACTTTGGATTTTGAAAATTTGACAATGATTTCCCTCATGTTTTAAAGAGCACATGTGTCAAATATGATCAAGATCGAGAAAAATTGTAGATTTGTTTAAAAGACAAACATTCATCTTTACATATATAGAACGAAATTTTTATGCTAAACAATTGCAAAAAAGACAGATAAAAACAAACAGATTATGAGTTTGGTGTTAAATTGTTGTATTTAATTTTTTATGCAACAAAATCTAACGTGATATACCATAGTGTTATTTCTATGTTTTGCCTCTAATCAATGCTTTTGTATGCAAAAATAAAAGCGAAAGTACTTGTAGATGTCTGTCTGTCTTTTGACCTTCCACAGGTCTGCCTACTAAGCCTAAAGATACTACATTTGGTGCAAACATAATATGGAGAGTGAGAGTGGGCACCTGGGAGACTTTTTTCTTTTACTTTAGAAGATAGTTGAGTTCGCTTTACTTGTCCGTCAGTAAAATTCACTTACAACAAGAAAAAGCCAATTGTTTAACCTCATCCAAGGACCGCATCCGTCCCACGAAGAAGGTCCCCTCCTTCTTGGCGGGAGCCTCCTGGCTTTGCATAGAAACGGTTGTGTTTTTGTAACGTAAAACTATTTGCTATTTTTCTTAGAAAAGGCGCAGGAAATTTGAGTTATTTCGTTTCTCTCTCTTATACACACACATACTTGGGGGGGGGGCATATTTACTTATGTGTAAGGGGGACCTACTTGCCAATGGGCAAGCTGGCCAGTCCGGCACTGGCAGCCGTGTAACGACAAACTAATTTACGAAGAATGATACACATATATGTCACACTGCTGGCTGTTTCCAATTCATTTATTATTTTTTAAAGAAAAATTTTCAGTGAGCGGTGGATTACCCTAGTTTATTGCTCTCCATACGTAACGATTTGATAGATTGTTAATATGTTAAATTCATTGGCCACATTTTCAATCCCCTTTTGTTATGTTTATATTTAATGGCTACAGCTGTTTATGTTACATATACTGATTTTTATTTTGCTAATATATGTCTTTTTTCTATGTCTTAACTATTTATTCTAAATACTCGTCCCTGTATGCTAGCCACAACTGTGTTGTTTGTTTATTTTTGATTTGTTGTATGGTACCGTCCTATATTTTTTTTATGTTTTTCCTCTTCTTATTATTTACTTTATTATTATTACTTTTATTTTAGTTATTACGCAAGAAATTGTGTATTGGAAAGTTTGAAATTATGTATAAGAAAATTTAAAATTGTGCATTTGTTGTATTAGCTTTTTTCTTGTGATTCAGTGTGTTGTATGGTTACCCAGATAGCAATTCTGCAAGCTTGCAGCAATGTTGACACGACAAGAGTGCAAGTGTGAAACAAGCTTGCAGCGAGTTAACGCAAGCTTCGAAGTCACCACGCGATGAACTTGCAGCAAGCAAATTCATTGCAAACATAGCAAAAACAGAGTACGAACACAGCCTCGGATTAGAATTCGCAACCTAGCGCTTGCTAAGCGGACGCGCTAACCACTCTTCCAGATAAACTCTGAGAGGAGAAGATAGATTTCGCTAATACATCGTTCGATTCGATTCGTATACGATTTATTTTAAATTGTTTTCTTGATTTCATTAATTTTTTGAGTTTAGAATATGATTTGAAGTCAAAGAGAGAGCGATTTTCGCTAATAACTACGTTTTATTAGTAGAATAAATTAGGGTTCGCAAATAATTATTTTTAAAATGGGACAAAATGAAGTTATTATTTTTCAACAAACATTGACCGTTTTTTAGGTTTAATTTTGTTTATAAACGTTAAAATTTCAACATTAAGAAAAAGGCGATATAGTTTTCTTTAAAGTGCGAGTTCTATTTTTAGTAAAAAGATGGAAAATGTTTCAAATTTTTGTAATAAAAAAGTTAGTTTTTTCACAAATTATCATTGATTTATTGAATTAATAAAAAGAAGAACGGTCTAGGAGATGCTATTAAAAATCGGATGTTTTTTTAAACAGAGACAAAGATAATTATCTATCATTTTACAACAAACTTGTTTTGCAAACTCACGGCAAGCTTGCATTGCAAGGAGGGGTGGCGTTAGTTGTCACGGCGAACTTGTAGCAAACTCGTTTTGCAAGCGAGGGTGGCGATTCTGCATTGTGAGTTTGCCACAGTTTCGTTTGCAGCTTGACGCTTCAAATTTGCCATGATAAGGTAATATCAAGTAAAAATCAAACTTGCTGCAAACGTACGTGCTATCTGGGTAGGTTTTAATTTGTGGCTTCCAGTATATTTCTTTCTTTTTTTTTTCCTCTTTATTTTCCTTATTATAATTATTGTATTTTAATGTAATTTAGTTATTAATCAAGAAATTGTGAGTAGGAAAACTTGAAAATGCTTATAGGAAATTTGAAATTTTGTTGGATGATTTAGCCTTTATCCTATGAAGCAATTGTTTCGTTTTTTGTGCTCCAATTTTCTGGCGTTCTTCGGAACTGTCATTGGCTCGAAATTTGTTTGTCCGTATGGACAGGTCAAATTACTAGTTACCGTCGACTTAGATCTTCGATGTACGTCAGATCCCTATGTCAAACAAATTTTAAAATGCCCTCCCTCCCACAGAGTTTCGAGGTACGACGCACCTTTGCGGAAAACCGTCACCAGATAACGATAATTTGCAACCATGGGTGGCACAAGTGGGGCGACCGGGAGGGGACAGAACACCCCGTCGGGGACAAATTTTGTAGATAAATAAAGATCTGGCGAAAATTTCCAAGACCAATTCCATTGCGTTAATCCCCCTGTACAGCAAATCGTACCCCCTTGTCGGGCAGATCTTGCCCCCCCCCCTCGTCGTTCAGTCACTAGCGCTACTCCTGTTTAAAACTAAAATTTAAGAGTTTTCTTGAATTTAAGAATATGCTTTATTGATTATCTCAGATGAAATTCATATGTTAACCTATGGACGAGTTTTCACTTTTGTTTATTTACATTAAAATGCCGTAAGTACGTAATTCCGATGGCATCGTCAAAGCGGAAGTTCAAAAGTAATGTAAATAAAGTCAAGGTTTTTAATGTTAGTAAGCAAAACAGTAAACTCGTCCATAGAAATGAGAATACTAACTAACGGGTCTATTCTGGTAACCCTGGTTGGGAGACGTCCCTTTTCCCGTTGTTAACGTGCGCAAAAAGTGACGTCTCCCAACCCAACCGGGGGTACCAGAATAGATCCGTAAGCAAATATATAATTTATTTCTTCAAAGAAGTTTTCATGCAGCGAGTCATTTGAATACTTTGTTTCATCGAGTCCTGATCCACTCTGCCATTTTGAAGATCCGGATTCTATTACCGTTCCAGTGATTGTACAAAATGAGTGAACGTTTTCCGGACAAACATTAGTTGATTCGACTCCCAGCCATGGAAGAGGGAGGTCGATCAAGGAGCTCTCTGAGCAGTTTAGCATCTTCCCAGAGAACTCTCAGTGCTGACTCTGGCTCTTCAAGCCGCAAATCAGGTGATGCGACGGACGAGCTGCCCAGCGAGTACACGACAGCATGGATCAGAGACAACCCACTTACAAACCACCCCAAGTTTAGCACATGCGAGCGCATCTCCTTTTTCGAAGAGCTTATTGACAGAACACAACAGGCTGCCGAGACACACAGACTCATAGCTGCTAATGGACCCCCTGGGCGTGTCCCAGGGACCAAAGAAAAAGAATACTATAGAGCATACCTTACAGAAATCAAAGAAGCCGAAAACGAATTGATGAAACTAGGACCGTGTCCTAACCCCAGCTGCTCCAGGCATCATGAGACAACTAAGGACTCTGAAATGATTGAAGCTGGTCAGTATCCTCTCCCTAAAACTCCTACTCTTTCTCCTATTAATCTAACCGCTCTAGAAGGATTCAGACAGGTTCCTCCTAAAAAAGCTGCCAGGATCCAGATTGAAAAACCAAATTCTCCCATTAAAACCAACAATCGCTTTGAAAACCTAATGGATATCTCTGAAAATCTTAACGCTGAAGATACACAAACTAAAATCTCTGTTCCTGACATTAACCTAAAGCTTACCGACGATTACAACCTGACCATTCAGGAAATAGTCAGAAATTTCCCTGAAACCATCTGCAAATACCACCGTGGCTATATTAGGATTTCTCCCCACTCCCTCGAGGACAGGGATAAAATCATTGAAACCTTAGATAAAACTGAGAAAGAATACGTTCTCTCCGAGCCCCCAGAAAGCGGACCAATAAAAATAGTAATCAAAAATCTCCCCCCTGACCACTGTAAAGAACGCATAGTCAGAGACCTAGAAGAAAATAAATACAAAGTAATAAGAATTAATCAGCTCCGCAACTTCCGACTTAAAACCCTTCTTCCCATCTTCTTAGTTGAGCTAGCTAAAACACCCAATGCAAATAACATATTTCAAGTAGAAAAAATCAACAACTTCAGCGTTAAAATAGAGCACTATAGGAAAAAACAGCGTGCTACCATGTGCTACAGATGCTCTGACTTTTTTCACAGCGCAAGAAATTGTAAATGTAAACCCCGCTGCATTAAATGCAACGGGACCCACGAAACTAGAATGTGCAGTATAAAAACTAAAATTGAAAACCCAGTCTGCATCAACTGCAAAGAAAGCGGTCACTTAGCCTCTTGGAAAGGATGCCCTAAATACCCAGTTATCAAAAATAATTCTCCCCCCACCTACGCACAGAAATTAAAATCTGACCTTCCGAAAACCATTAATTCTTCCACAACTAACATTAATAATCCCTCCCCGCTGATCGACACAGACACTTATGACATATTTGAAAAGAACATGAACGCTCTCAAAATTATAAATGATGCCTTCAATAAATTCCCTAACCTCATTGAAATCAGTGAAAAAATTAAGATCGCAAAATCTGACTTTGAAATAGTCAGTCTTCTGCTGAAAATTTTCAAACACTAGCTCCGCCATTGCAGCACACCTCCTTTCCCTCTACATCCTTACTCTTCCCTGATTGGATCACCGGCTAGCTTCATATACTGGCTCCTCCCTTGAACTTCTCAGTCTGTCACGACCACCAGCCTCATGCAGTCGATCTCTCGACATCCTGAGTTTAACATCAAACTCTTACCATCAACAAGCATCACGGCAATGTACGGACCGCAAGGCACTCCCATCTAGCCAGGACAGGAGGTAGCCCCCCTGCGGGGGGCGGGTACTCCCTGAATACGTTGTCTACCGGACAAACATTAGATGTAAACAACATTGTCGGCATGGTAAGTTTTTGTTATTGTAAACGAATCTTCTGAAACTTTATAATATATACTTTAATTGAGACATTTTAATTTGTTTGAACAATCCATGTAAGCTTTTAGTTTTCTTATTTTAAAACAAATATTTATAAAATCGAATTCCAGTTCCAAGTATTAATTAGATTTCGCTTTGTTATAATGCATAATCATAAATCAGAGAGGAGATAACGAAAGATTTAAATTGAGCAGCATTCTTAAATTAAAAAGGATCAGTTGACATTTTTATAGTTAATTAAACTTCGCATCTTTAGTGCAGATGGGAATTCATTAACTGTTAAACCAAAAGTATTAAAAATTCTAACATGGTCTGTTTAATGTTTAAGGGAAATATAAACGGCAGAAATAAAAAATAAATTCCCTTTTTTTTTCTTTACCAAAGTTTACGGTACGGTGCCACACTTGAATTTTTTTTGGCGAAAAATCGCTGAATGTTGTAACCCAATGGTGGACGGGGAGATGGTAAAATTGGTAACATGGCGAACGTTTGGCGCGCTTTCCATGATTTGGCGCCAGCTTGGCAAGGGATGTACCGTACACTTTGGTTTTACCGTTATTGTAATTTCAAACCTCTCATGTGTAAAATGAAATGAGTCTCAGGTTTTAAAATTTTTAGTATACCATATGTTTTAGCATTATCAGTATCGCTGTATCCAAATGACTTCAGAAAATTTCATTTCAAATAACCATTCTGAAAAAGATAGGTTTGTTTCGTTTTCTGTAATGGATATTTTTAAGAGTTTAATAAGGTTTTCTCAAATTATACTTTCATGATACTCAAATCACGTATGTAAATGCATGGTTCTTAAAATGTTGATACAGGATACTTAGTGGCTACAATACTTTGATCACATAATAGTATTAGATTTTTTTTTATGTCACTGCATAGGTTTGTTATATTTAATAAACTTCTGTACTATTTGACATTTCTTCCCCTAAGAGAAATATGATATTTCCAGGGAAATTTTAACAACAAACATTTGCCGTAATGGTATCATGCATGGGGAACGTTCTGTCCAGCTTGAAAAAATAAGTACCGATTTTAAATGTAAAAAATGAGAAACAACTACACATTCTTTAACATATTTGTTTTGGATTCTGGTCAGATCGTGCAAGACTATATATAGTCCCCCTTCCGCATTTATGTTTTTTTTAACTATTACTACAAAATTTATTGGCTGTTATGTAATTAATCAATTATTTTATAACACAAAAATTCATTTACTTTTTATATATATATATATAACTACTTGAATAGGAAATCTCTTGTTTTTGCTCATTTCTGAACTCTATTCTTATTTGAATTTGTCTTTTTTTGGAAAAGAGCATTTATTATGATCTTTTAATCCTGTGTAGCATTGAAGTAAATTGGAAATGGTGGACTCAGTTAGATACACAGGAATAAATACTGAAGAAAGAAATCGAAATGCATGAAAGGAGTTTTTGACAAAATTATTCTGCTTTTCTGGATTTTCTGGAATCACTGTTTGAAATTTTTCTTTTTCTCTGGTAAAACTTCTTTTTAAATTTCTTTGAAATTCTTATTTCATGTTATATTTTTATTGTTGTGTAATTGTGAAAGATCGGGGAATCTGATGTTTAAAATGTTTTGTGTGATTGTTTAAATGTTAAAGTGATATTTTTATTATTATCTACTTGTTGTTTCATATGGAAGTAGATTTTGTAGCTGCTCTCAAATAAGTTAATATTTTTTTTTTAAACTCTGAGCGGCACAAATGTATTTTTACGTTTTTTATGTTCAGTTCAAAAGCAGATAGCTCGTATTTATATGTATATTTTCTTAAAAAATCTTGGATAAAGTATTCTAAAGATTTCGGATATATAATTAGGTAAATACAAAAAATAGTGGTTTATTCACTTTAAAAGTTAAGATTTCTAAGACGGCTAAAATTTCAAAATAATTGGGCTCTCAGAGGGTTAATACCATGATTTCTATTAAAAGGCAGATAAATTCTCATAAAACTTTTAAGAATTTTGATGCAGAATTTTGACTTTTTAATTATCTTGAATGTATAATAAAAGAATTTACATATTTAATTAACTTTATTCCTTTCTCTCTTTTTTGCTTCAATTGTGAGGTTGAAAAGCTACTAGAAAGAAACAAAAATGAATATTACATATAATCAGTGATTTTCTCATTGTTTCTGCTATTTAAAACATGAATTATGATGTGTTTAATCATTTCTGTTAAACTGCAGAAGGTGCTAATTAGTGAAAGGGATTGCTAGAATGTACATAACTTTGGTTTGGAAAAATAAAATCATTACAGAATATTTCACTTCAGTATCATTAAGTTTCTACAAGCTGAATAATGTTCTGAATATATTCAATCAGTATCTGTTTCTAATATATAAATTTTCTTTTGAATATATTGAAATTTTCATTTTTCCTTGTTTGGAAAGATAACACTGTGTATTGGTAGATGTGTTTGTATACATATGTAGTACACTTTGAAATGGCTGTAGCGATTTTGATGAAACTTGGTTCACATGTTTGTCATAGGCTGGCTTAAATTATTGTAAATCAGCCTTAACCCATTCCCACAGACTTGGATGAGTAAAGTTGCTTAAATACATAAAAAATATATAAATAAATATATGGAAATTAGTATAATTGACCTGAAATCACATGTTTCAACTCATGAAATCATAAATTATTGGAGTTAAATCTTCTGTAATGAACCCTTCTGGATGATAACTACCTTCAACCTTCTCTCTTCTGGGTAGGGTGGGATTAAGTCAGAATATATATAAAAAATGGAAAAATTGATATGAATTTGGATTCACATGTTTCACCCTTTCAATCTAAAAATATAATGCAGTTGTATCTTTTTTAATCAATCCATTGGACTGATAAATCTCTCCAATTCGCCTCTTTTGGATTGGGTGATTATGTGTCATTTGAATACTACGAGACTACATTTGAATACTCGTGCAAAAAATGGACAGATTTGCATGTGTAATGCCTTCACACTATATTTTTGGTGGGTTTAAATCTGTCGTAACACAGCCTTTTGGACCATAACTATCCCTGATGTATGTAGGAATGTTGGCTTAGAGTGTCTGGAGGAATTTAGAAAAAACTTGGCAAGCTTCTTTGTCATTATTCTATGAAGAATATGGAACCTAATTCACACCCTTCTGTGTTTGGTAGAAGTTGGTGATGGTGAAGTTAGGAACTATATTAAAATGTATTTAAGAAATGAACAATTTAGCCTGAAATTTTTATGTACAGGGTGTTTAAAAATAAAGATGCTTGTAAATTGACTTGACATTGTAAGGAAATGAGATGCTGTATAATCAAATGAAAAAAAAAAATTATACTTCATGAATTATTTTATTGGAATTTGAGCAATATTCTATCAATAAAATAAATTAATAAATATGTCATATTAATAAACACTGGTTTTTATATATTATCTGGCTTTTCTTGTATCCCCCAAGAATTTTATTAAAATGATGCTATGTACACTAAATATGATATAATTGTTTACCAAAAAATTATACTTTTTTCTATAAGTAAAAATAGATATCCCAGTGTTAATTATTATGAACACTTGTTCTGTAGAAGTAATTTTTTTTTCAGTATTTGTTTCAATTACCAGGTAAAAGTGACGGTTGCTAAAAACTCCTAAAAATGTATAACAGTAATGTCTATTGAGCACTAGTGTCTGTTAAAATGTAAGGACTAAATTTTTTCACATTATGAAAAAAGTGCTTTTTAAAATTTAAGTCTTTAAATGTATTTTATAAAGTTTTAAATTAAAAAATATGATTTAAATATTGATTTAGTTACTGAAAAAAATGTGATTATTTTTTTTAATTTCTGGTTTTTTTAGCATCTATTTATAATATGTTTATTTTATTTATTAATTTGCATGTATAAAAGAAGCCATTTTCATTCATTCTATGCTACATATTAATGAATTTAAAACAAAACAGTCTCGATACATGGAAATTTATTTATTTTTCTTTACAGAAAAACATTTCTCAATATATGTATATATACATGCACAATATGCCCTGAAGTATCCGAACACTTTCAGATTTAAACATTTTTTTAGAATTTCTCCGGAAAGGTTTAACTGACTGCTTTTAAAATTCGAACATGTGAAGAATAGACTGTAACTCACATTTTACATTGAAGATTTGGTCCTGAGGGCAATTAGGGGACTGTCTACACACTGATGAAGACAAAAACCATTTTGGCCCACCCTGCTTCACAGAATACTGATAATGAGATGAATCTTTCAGAAATGGTTATGTATAATGTGCATAATATGTACAATAATATTCGTAAACTCAGCACAAATATTTGGGAAGATATAATGTTTTTTTTTTTTAATCCCAAATTTTCGTGCCTGTTTTTTGCTTATAACATGCAGAGTTTTCTGTTATATTATACGAAACTTACAGAAAAAAATGACAATATTGTAGAGAAGAATTTTGTAATTTTTTTTTTTTTTTTTTTTTGATATTAGAGGAAATATTAGCATTTTTATTAAATAAAAATTTACGGCGCATGTGCGAAACATAGCGTAATTTTTCTTTCACAACTTTAAAGCCAGATATATAGGGCAACTTACATAAAAAATTTAATTAAATATCATTAGTATTCAGAAAGATATCTTCTTTACAACAGGCAGAATTTTAGCTTCTATCGAAGAGAAGCTAAAAGATACACAAATTTTTTTTTTAAAACTTACATCTTTGAATAGTTATATTGAATTGTATAGTGGTTATAATTCGCTGAATACCCATGAACACTTATTAATTACATGCATAACTTAAATTCCAGCTAATTAGGCACTATAAATAACAAAAATGTTATTACTTTATTTATATTTCTTACATGATTATTAACAAGTTACATATTCTTACAATTTTACGGCCAATCGATATTTTTAAATATCTTTCTTTTATGGACAAACGATTTTTTTTATCTAATTAATTTCTTTTCTTAAAATATTTTAATAATTCCACAAATATATATATATATTTTTATTCGTTACAAATATTACAAGGTCGGGGTTCCCTAATAGCCCTCAGGACTGAATCTTCAATGTAAAATGCGAGTTACAATCTATTCTTCACATGGTCGAAGTTTGAAGGGAGTCAGTTAAACCTTTACGGAGAAATTCTAAAAAATGTGAAAATCTGAAAGTATCCAGATACTTTTGGGCATATAGTGTATATATATATATATCATATTAATATTTATTTATGTTATTTCTAAAAGGAATCAAACTCTTTCCTAATGAAATACTAATTCATTGTTATTGAAAATTGTAGGTAGTTTCCTTTTAGGAATGCTCCCTAGTGCATATGTATTTTTATACATATAGGTAAGTATTGTTCGTAGATATAATTTCAAAACAATTCTAAAAAAAAAAAAAAAATTGTAAATATTGCAAAAATCTTAATTTGAAATCTAAACAAAGTGAAGCTAACTAATATATATTTATATAATGCTTTGCCTGTATTATCTTATGAACATAATAACTATAGTAATTTTTTTCCATACCTCTGCTTTAATAAACACTCAGTTTCCTTTTCACTCTTCAATCCAGTTCACTGAATTCATCCCACTACAGGTATACACATATAATTTTACCTATTCATGGAGAGTTTACACCAGAATGCTCTCCCAATAAGCAAAATACTTTCGGTTGGAAACAATGGTTACACTCTCACTTGATAGGTTACATGATCTCGTCTGAATCAGCAACAGTAATGCAATTTTAAGAGAGTGGCAAGGCTTTGCATCTAACAGTAATATTGCCTGGATTTAAACCAGCTTGTGATAGGTTACTGGAAGGATAAAAATCTCAGTCGAGTTCATAGATGGGCCATCTAGCTGAGAGGTCGTGGATATGGTATGTGTAGTTTTGAAATTTCCCTTTCCTCATAACTTCCTGACAGTTGAGGATAGAAAGATTAATCAAATTAGGCTCCTGCTTTATCATAGCCAATGACTTTTGAACTAAAAGTTTTTTGATAGCTGCAATAGCGTAGAGGCCAGTGGCTAAAAAGTGATTTTCAGCCCTCTAACTTCGACTGTTTTTAACATAGTGATGGTTAAAAGCTGGATATTATAAACTATTGACATTTTCCCCCCAATAACTTTGAAGCATATTATTGCACACAAACCCTGTTTACATTATTTAAAATTTTACATTATTATTATTTTTGCAGTTCTAAAAATGAACATTTCATTGATACAAATTTTATTTCCATATAATTTTTTTCTGATTTTAAATAATTTTTTTTAAAATATTTTTTATTATTATTTACAACAATATTTGTCATTATTTTAATTTCTGCACTTCTAGACGCCTTTTGCTACAATATAAATTACATTTATTATATGTAAATTATCATTTCTAATTAGCAATTATCTTTTGAAAATAATATGAAGAAAGAATTGTGCAAAATTAAAACATTGCCAATTAAAAGAACAAAGATAAATGAATAAAAGGTTGATGCCCACAAAAAATTAAAAAAATGAATGAGAATAAAATAAACACAAAGTAAATAGCAGAAGTAACAGAAAACAAATACAAAAAAAAGGATTTCACACTAATTTAAACAAAAGAAAAAAGGCGCAACATAATTGAGACAAAGACACGTAAGTAATCTAGCACACATACACACACACGCAATAAAAAATGACACAAAAGAAGACAAACAAATTGCAACACCGAAAAAAAAGGACAAAAGATACAAAAAAATTTAAGAAACAACAGCAAAGAAAGACACAAAGTGAAAAACATGAAAATACAAGGTTCAAAAAAAATATATATACAAAATAACATTTATAACATAGCATATTAGTAATTGGCCAAAGCATATAGTCTTCTAAATTGAAAAGAAAAGATTTTGTTAAAATTGAATAATAAAATAAATTAAAAACATAAAGTGGAACCTAGAGCTCTAAAGAAAAGGTATATATGCAAAAAACAGTAAAGAATGACTAATAAAGAGAACCAACCAACCAGCCATGACATCCCAAAACTCATAGTCAGCCCCCTCAATCCGTAATTTGATTGCAAATTTCCCTTGAAATTTCACAGCACCTTCTGATCATGAGCAATGACCCATTATTTTAAAAAACATTCATGAACCATTTATTTTTATTATCCATTGAGGGCATTGTTAAGTGAAAATCCGCTGTAAATCTACATTCAAAAATATAATGGTCGGCATTACCAATGATACCATACAAACATAATGGAGTAGAGGAAATATTGAAACGATGCAAGCACGCTATAAATGGACCACGTCCAGTGACTAAATAAACCAAATATTTATTAAAAGTCGATAGCCCAAGATCAGGAGTTTTGGAAGGAAATCATTGACTCTTTTATGGCACCTGTTAGACTTCAAAACAATTTGTGCGTGCATGTAACTTAAGTCGTTTTTGTTTATAAAAAAGTTGTTGGATGCTATGCATTGTGCTGTTAGCTAAATTCATGTTAGTTATTTGATACAGCTTCAATAAATTTTGTTTGTTTTTTTAACAAATATCTCTGCCACCATATATTTTCATAACTCGGAGAAAGAATTTGTAGGAACACGGTGTATGTGGGCATGTAAAAGAAAGGCGAGCCGTGCTTTTGTAATAATCATTTATTGCATAAAATAAGTATAGAATCTTGCTATGATCCTAAGGAAAATGGTTTGTGGAACAGACAGCATAGACAAACAGGCATGGAACCAGTTGAGGCATGAATGCGATGGAACACACAAAATTATACATGTATTATATGCTGCTCGGTGAGGAAAGAGGAGGTCTGCCAGCTTAGGTATCGTCCTCGTCATCTGACCGCGGTTCAAAATTTCGGTACATCCCAAAATATCCCTCAATTTGCATCAATACGGGACGTTACTAATGAAACTAAACTAAAACTAACAAATTTGCTTCAATTCAAGACCGTGATTGAAATATAACTGTGTATGCTCAGCAGGAGGAGAAGGATGCTATGGTAAAAACTGTTCGTCTGGAATTTTTTGTACTCCAAAGAGTACCAGAAGAACGTTTTTATTATTTGTGTTAAACTAAAAGAAGTTAGAAAGAAAACCCCTTCGGTGTTTGTTGATGGATTTCAATATTCTGTGCAGAATTTAATTGATTAGTACATGTATGTTATAATTAAAGTTGGCCTCTTCAAACAGCTCTAGAGCCGGATTTTATGGTTGTAAATGAAACAGAAGGTTCACTAAAATTTAGTATAACTGATGCACTGTATGAAAATAAGAAAAAGTAGTATGAGGTTGTGCACTGTCTTTCAAAAGAACAGTCTTTTGAACTTAAAAAGGCTTTGTTCAGAACTGAATTTCGGCAGCATTTTTAATTACAACACAATAAATAAAAAAAAAATTAAGGTATAAGCTTTTATTCAAAATGCACTTTAAATGAGAAAATACGCTTACACGTTATAATTTCGTGGTCGCCTTTATCTTCTAGGAATATTCCATTTTTTTAAAGAAATATACACAAAATATAAGGCGCCCACGCTTTTATTCGAACCATGCATTTTATTGTAATCAGAAAAATCTTTTACTTTTGAGTTCATTTTGTCGAAATTATAATGTGTAAAAGTATTTTCTCATTTAAAGTGCATTTTGAATGAAAGCTTATACCTTTAAATTTTATTTATTTATTTTATTTTCTACTTTTTGTGACAGCTGACACGAATACACACGACATGGTAGGCATAGTAAACCGAATTCAATTATTTAATTCTCCAATATTAAAATTATTATATACATATGTACAATTACATTTTTAAAAGGTTTCAATTGCATTAACTTTTTGAAATATTAATCCATAATATATTACGTGATAATTTCCAATCAACAATGTAATAGAAAAAAAGAGAATCGATTTACACAACTTTCTCTTTTTGCTTTGAATGCGAAACGTTTGGCGCATACGAAGTAAAAAAAAAAAATCTACTTCTGAGTGTTGTCGAATTCTAATAGAAAGTAAAACCAAGACGCGTAGAAACACGAGCTACGTCATTGAACGGTGCGGCGCCTGGTGTTGTTACAACCCCACGTAATGTGAGGTTACCACCTTCCAAACTTTATCGCCAAATATATTGTTAGAATTTTAATATCATTTTGTTAGGTTTAAAATAGCTATAGATTGCAAATTTTTTTGAACAATATTTTATTGTCTCCGGAAACCCACCACTGTGCTAAATTTCAAAGCTGTAGCTCGATTGGAAGTGGGTAAGAAATCGATCTCGAGATTTCAGGACAAGACACTCAAGTTGAGTAAAAGCTTATAAAAATGGCGTGGTTTTCAAATTTGGCACAGTTGTTGCAGGTAGTGTTCTAAACGACATACTAAATGTCCCCTCCAGTGAAGGGTACAGGGGGGTTAAAGGGACCGTTTAAAAATAAAAGCTTATAAAAAAGACAAACTCGAATGAACTATTCAGTAATAAGAAAATTTGAAAAAGTCATTTCTTATGTTGTCACAGCACCATATATAGACGAAAATATTAACATTTTTTTTTCTTTCTGTCCCCTCTCCCTTTCGGTTTTCACAAAAGCGCATCATTTGCACTACATGTTAGTTAAATTTTGTTTCGTTAGGAACCCTAGAACCGTGTCTAGGACCTTCTCAATAGACAAATCTTTGTTATAACAACCCTGTGTTTCATTTTATGCATTGTCAAAAGTTGAACGAAGTTCTTTGCCAATGCATGAGCTGCCTCTGTTGGTGATGTAAAATACCGTGAATTTATTTTCCTTTTTTTTTTTCAGATGCCTTCTGATTATGACCGATTCCGTAGAAAGATCAAGATTTAGTTTCGAAATAAGGCTACACATTAAGCTTTCAATGTCCTGATGAAACGCAATCCATAGTGGAAAATTATAACTAGTAAAATTTTAACTCATTGTTTGACAAAAAATTTAATAAAGAATGTGGAGATGGAAGCTTTTATCAAGACGAATGAAACGTATTTGAATAATTGTCTATGTGTTAAAGAAAGTTCTAATGATGCAATTTTGAAAATTCAAACTACTGCGGATAATAAGCCTTTCATTTGTGATATCTGCGAAAAAGATATTTCGGAGAAAAGCCATTTAAATAAACATTTTCGTTGCTATACAAATGTAAAACCTTCTTCTTGTGATATCTGTATTAAAGAGTTTTCTCAGAAACATCACTTAAATGAGCTTTATCGAACTCATACAAATGAAAAGCCCTATACTTGTGATGTCTGCCATAAACAGTTTTCTCGCAAATATAATTTAAATCGGCATTATCGAACTCATACAAATGAAAAACCTTATTCTTGTGATGTCTGTAATAAAGAGTTTTCTCGGAAACATCACTTAAATGAGCATTATCGAACTCATACAAATGAAAATCCCTATTCTTGTGATGTCTGTAATAAAGAGTTTTCTCAGAAACTTCACTTAAATAAGCATTATCGAACTCATGCAATTGAAAAACCCTATCCTTGTGATGTCTGCCATAAAGAGTTTTCTCAGAAAAGTGATTTAAATGTGCATTATTGAATTCATACAAATGAAAAGCCATATTCTTGTGTTGTCTGCCATAAAGAGTTTTCTCGAAAAGATCGTTTAAATCGGCATTATCGAACTCATACGTATGAAAAACCTTATTCTTGTGATGTCTGTAATAAAGAGTTTTCTCGGAAACATGACTTAAATGAGCATTATAGAACTCATACAATTGAAAAGCCCTATTCTTTTGATGTCTGTAATAAAGAGTTTTCTCAGGAAACCTGTTTAAATCGGCACTATTGAATTCATGCAAATGAAAAACGCTATTCTTGTGATGTCTGCCATAAAGAGTTTTCTCGGAAAAGTTATTTAAATGTGCATTATGGAATTCATACAAATGAAAGGCCCTATTCTCGCGATTGAGCAGTTAAGACTTTCTTGTTAAAGTAATTTAAACGATAATTATCGAACTCATTTAGATAAAATTCCCTATTTTTGTAATATTTTCAATATATGTTTTTTCTTATGAATGTTACTTTAATGAGCATTATCGAATTCTTACAAATCCAAAAGTATTATAAAAGTGGCTTTCTACGAAACCTCATTTACACAATTTTTTTACTCGTACGAAAGAAAAGTATTATTCTCAAAATTTTGTCACGAAGTTTATTTAAATGAACATTTTTGAAGTCATAGAAAAGACTTATTTTTCTGAATTATGCATTAAGAAATTCTCGTTACTCTTTTTCAAGATGTTCATCGAAATGATACTTGTGAAATAGCCAGTTCATGTAATATATGCAGGTAATAATTTTTTTCCAGGATTGTTTGAATAAACATTCATGAGCTCATAGAAGGGGAAAATCACTTTCTTTTAGTTATGTAAATACGATTTTTCTAATGAACATTAGTTTAATTCATATTGTCATACTGAAATAAGTGATTTTCCTTTTTCTTACCGTTAATGAACGAAATTATTTCCCAAGAAAATGATTTATATAAGCATTTTATCATTCATACAAAGGAAAATCCTTTTACGTGATGTGTGTGCATAAACTATATATTGTTATCGTTTTTGTTTAAATCTTCTGTTTCTTATTAATACTTTTTCTTTTTTTACCTTTTAATTTATATTTCTGTTATGTGTGTGCATAAAAGTATTTATTGTTAAAAAGCAAAATTGATATTATTGTACCTGTGCAAAATAAAAGTCGTATGTTTGTGTTCGAGCACTACTAAATATTATTTATTTTTACACCTACATTTCTACAGTATTTTCTATCTGTCAGTGTATTTTTTTTGTTAGAAGAACAGAGTTATAGCCGTAAAACAGCCTCTAAAAGCGGTAAGTCTTTTTTTTTTTTTTTGCAATGTGAAAGCGAAATTATTAGTTTATGTAAAGTTTTAGTTTAGAGTACCACTTTGCGGTTGCGTAGCCATGAAAGAATATTTATAAGTTTACATATTGAGAAATATCTTGCAATTTCTTTTTTTTTAAAATCCTTTTCTGCAGAATGGCACATTCAATTTATCGGAGACAGCTTTTCGAAGTATGGATGAAAAACACGAAATGTTCAAAAGTAGACGCATTTATTGCGTTTATTATGAAAAAACTTGGAACTCTTTCGAATTTGGAGAGTGCTATGATAAGCTTGAAGAGTAGAATTAAAAAAAATTGCCCAACGATCAGTAGAAACTGGGGAAAGGTTGGAAGACATCGGCAACATTCAATTATTCATCTTGGCTAAGCGGCAATGTCACATTTTCTGATGATTTATTTAAAGCTATACCATTTACTGCAGATCCTTCCATCACCAAATCCTGGCCGGCCAACAAAAACTTTCGGTGCTTGTTCTTCCAAAGCAAACAAAAAAAAGTGCAACATCTCCTACAGTTAACCAGTGAAAAGATCAGTACAGCTACGGAAATTCAGTTAAAGAAGCAAGGCAAAAGAGACTCTGCAGCAATAATTAAAGAAACTTCTCAGCTGCATCCCCAAATAGAGGTACAACTATTAAGAAGGCTCGGATGTCTTTCCTTCAAAAGCCAGCGACATTATCACCAGACAAAAGCGCTTGTGTTAATGGTAGATAATGGTTTGTCCACTCGTCAATACCTACGAATACGTGAGCAAGCTGAAAATCTGAATTGCAAATTGTATCCTCTCTATCATAAAGTTAAAGAAGCCAAGCAGTTATGTTATCCACACAGTATTAGTGTGACAGAAACATCAGCAGAAATAACTTTGCAGACACTCGCTGATCACACTGCTTCACGTATTTGTCACATCGAATTTGTTACTGCAAAATTACGTTTGTCCACAAATACTGCTTTTGAAGTTATGAAATGAGGATGTAATGGATACGAGCAAAATCGATATAAACAAAGAGTTTTCTGATGAAAATTTCAGTGACGAAAGCCTTTTCAGAATTTGTGTAGTTAAAACTGCAGATTCAAAGTGGTACAGACGATTCTAAAAATGTAATTTCGAAAAACCGAATTCCGTCTTCGATCAAGTACTGTCGACCTATAAAATTTATTTTTGCAAAAGAATCGACAGATTTGATTACTACGGAAGTTCAAAAAATAAAACACCAAGTAAAAGAACTTGAACCGACAAAAATTTTCTTTGATGATTTGGAAATTTCTGTAACGCCAACTCTGATATTTTGTATGGTCGACGGAAAAGTTTGTAATGCTGTATAATCGTGTTCATCCACCCAAACATATTACTTGTGTGGGGCGAAACCCAACGAAATGAACAACTTATGTGTCATCTCCAAAAAAGAAGTGAGCAAAGAATTTCTGCCGTTTGGCATATCACCCTTCCACTCTTGGATAAGGCTTAATGCAATGCGTTCTTCATATTTCATATAGGCTAGAAATTAAAACATGGCGACCATGAGGAGCTTAAAAAAAGAAAAAGTATCTCAGGGGGAAAAAAAAGTTCAAGAGAGATTTAGACGAGAGTTAGGTCTTTTAGTTGACATGCCAAAGTGGCAACACTGCCCGCAATTTTTTTAGACATCCTGAGAAAACGGCAGAGATAACTGGAGTGGAGTTCAACTTGATCAAGCGTTTGGGAATTATTCTCGAGTGCATAAACTGTAACATGAAAATCAATTTAGACAAATTCGCAGAATTTACGAGAGTGACGCAAGACATATACCTCCGAAACTACAGTTGGTATCCAATGCCTGTAAGTCTGCATAAAATTTTTTTTCACGGGAGAGACATAATTGAAGAACATTAAGGACATAATTTTTTTTTGAAAGGGGGTGGACGATGTTGAAAATTTATGACTTCGTTCACTTTTGTATACGTTTCGAATCGAAATGAAAAGATTTTGTTTAGTCTCACAGGGTGTTGGAATAAATTATTCTCATTACGAGTGCATCTCATTCCATCAGATTGAGAGACGAATAGCGTATACTTTGAACCCATGTTATCAACTCAGTGATAGAGCAAGGATTCTTATGGGGAGAGGGGATGTCTTTGGAAGCCTTGAACTCGGCAGGAAAGGTATGGAAAGACAAAATGACATAAACAAAGAAAATAATTCTATAAATAAATTTAGAGAATTATTCAATTTATGCTTGAATTAATTGAGTAAGCAACTTTATTATACAGCGAAATTCTTTTAAAAGCATAACGGAGATATTTACTTGTACAGTGTATTAAAGAAGTAATTGTAATTAAATACAGTCCAGATAGCACTCTGCAATTTGAGTAGGCCACTCTGTTTAGTAATCAGGGTTGTATGCTCAAAATAGCAAAATAAGGTCAAACCTTCCTAAAATTAATGTCAAAAAAGGAGAAATTTGAAAAATAATAAAAGTACTTATTTTCTCGCTTTTTTTCATTAGGAAATTGCTATCTTTTATGGAAACGAATCCTACTAGATTACAGTATGTACAATACTCTATTACAAAACCAAAATTTAAGTGAAAAAGATTCCAAACATCTCCATAAACAGATTTGCAAAGAAGACATTCTGTTCTTACCCATGCAGAAAGATATGGTCAAACAATGTACAGTAAAGCGGCGTTTATACGTTTCTCATTTATACATCTATTATATTTATAGGGCGTTTCAGCACAGTCCCGATTATACGTCTTTTCATTTATTCGTCGTTTTTCGTCAGTCCCTTGAAAGGCGTATAAACGGTGCTTTAATGTATATCAACTACGATTTAACCAAAAATGTTCTATAAAATATTTTTCAACTTGATTATAAATAAATAAAAAGTTGTTCTTCCCATAATAAATCATTAATAGTAAAAAATCTATTTACATGAATAAAATTTTCAGACTCATAATAGATGGTTGAGTTTCAAAAAATTATACAAATTTCAAAAATGTACTGTTCTTATTTTCGACGTTATTTAGCTAATATCTAAATAAGTTTGGAGAGGGGGAGTGCCAGCTCAGGTGTCGTCCTCGTCATCTGACCGCGGTTCAAAATTACGAGGTCCGTCCCTAAATAGTCCTCGCGTTGCTTAAAAACGGGACTTTAATATAACTAAACTCTAAAAACCCCTAATACTTTCCATTTTCGTGTTGAATTTTTCTTTAAAGAATTCAATCATGAAAAGAAAGGAATAGTCACAGCAAAATTGATTCTTAATATGCTATGCAAAAATTCTAACAGTTCCCGCTAAAACAAAAACATCTTCACAGTCGCAGTGAATTCAATAGCAACAACACAGCCTCTATGACCATTCTTTGTTCTTGATTAGTATAGCACAATTCTGAATCTGTCCTCTAGGAAAGAGAATTAATGGCGCCAGAATCAAGGTATCCGGTTTTACCTGACTCTCACCAAGGGAAATCAAATTTTTGAATAAAGAACCTCCGGTGGCTTAATCCGAAAACAAAACAAATAGTATTTTTACGAGTCTCGCTTCCAAAGTATCGCATTATTTTCCCTTTGTTTTTAACAATTTTTTTAAAACAATATTTTTTTATGATTTGCTACAATACTTTTCATAGTTATAAATATCAAACTAATTTAATTGTATCATCAAATCGCTTAAGCAAGTAAACCTTTTTTCTATTATTAAAGCTGTGGTTAACAAAGTTTGTTTCCTTTGATACATAAACTCCAAAGTAGAATTTCACTTACACAGTTTTAATATTACATACTTTTTAAAATGTTCTTCAACTAAAACCTCATTCAGTGAAATTGTTTTTACATTATTTGATAAGTCTTGTAAAGTGAAATATTTTGTTGCACCAACTTCAAACTGATTCTTTTTAAGTAATTGGAAAAAATTATTTTCGTTTTACTTCCTAATTACCGATTAATTAATTCCTAATTCGCTATTATTGTGCTTCACGTTCTTTTCTGTTAGCCATTCTAAACGGCCGCAGCGGCATAGCGATAAGGTTTCAGTTTCGGGGCGGAGGGCTCCAGGCTCGAAACCCGATTCTCCAGAAGATCCGCCGTGTATGGCGCCCATTGCACTCCACGCAGTGGCCAAATGTCCTCCCGCTGGTGTGGTGTGGAAGCTTGGAGAGGGTACCAGGTCAGGTGCCGTCCTTGTCATCTGACCACGATTCAAAATAACAACGTCCGTCCCAATAGCCCTCGCGTTTCTTCAGAACTGGACGTTAATGTAACTAAACTAAACTTTAGACATTTGAATTTAGATGAATTTATAAATTGGCCATTACCATG
The DNA here is from genome assembly GCA_013235015.1 of Araneus ventricosus. Lineage (NCBI taxonomy): Eukaryota > Metazoa > Arthropoda > Arachnida > Araneae > Araneidae > Araneus > Araneus ventricosus. Next base: position 68,739 of record BGPR01004292.1, on the reverse strand, counting down.
GACATTTAGTTAAAAACACTTAATATTACAATTATTTTTTTTTCAGTCTTATCAAACAACAAAAGTAAAATATTAATAGTGACTCATTTCGAATTTATAACTTAACAAAAAGCAATTGCAGTAAAGGAAGTATTTATTTTCCTTTTACCTTCTAATTTTAACTTTCATGTCAATTTTCGCAACCATTATAATTTGGGCCTCCTTTATTTTAGATATTTAGATTAAGAAAACATGAAAATTCGGCTATGCGTAGACATTTAGTTCAAAACACTTAATATTTAAAAAAAAAACACTTAATATAAAAAATATTCGAAAGCAGAGTTGAAAAAAAAATTAATCCTTTTAGCGTTAATTTCAGTTTGCATAAAATTCATATTTTTAAATCTAATCTTACAATATCTTATGAAACGACAAAGCTGATATTTGAAGTACATATGCTCTCCGAATTAGTTACTTAACCAAATTAAATAACAATTTCAAAAAAGAAAACACTTGCTTTCATTTTGCCTTCTAATTATAGATTTTAAGTTTCATTTTAATTTCACAATCATTGCAATTCAGGTCTCTGGTGTTAGACATTTTGATTAAACTTCACCATGCGTAGATATTTTGTTCAAAATTTTTAATATAAAGAATAAAAGAATAATTTTAAGAATTAAAAAAAAAACTAAAATTGTTTAAAAAATATATAATATTTGTATTTTTTATATTTTATAACTTATATTTTCCTTATTCCATGGAATTCTTTATTCTCTGTTTTTCGCGCCGGAGAAAGCAAGAATATAATCTTTTTCTTGCACTGGACCACTGACACTTATTTTCTCCCCCTTTTCTGTCGGAAAACCTTCTTTAAAGTTTTTTCTACAACGGTCCTTGTGGTTTGGATACGAGAGAAAAGGCTAATTTCTGTAAACTTCTATTAATATGAATATGTTTAGTTCTGTCCACTCCATAATTACAAGAGAAAAGGCAAAAAAAAAAAAAAAATCAAGAAGCAGGCGCCATCTGAATATGATCTTTCAAGTTCGAAGTAGATTCGCGGTATCCAGCGAACAGCACATTGACCCGTACCAACTAGAATAGCAAATCTCTTTGAATTCTTCGATAAGCCGACAGTTTTTGGCTCACCGCCAGCTGCACCCTGACCGTTCGCGGCGAATAAAATAACCCGTCTACACTTGCGAACATCTGTTCACAAACTGTTCTATTCGGCTTCTGCTCGCAAGTGTATACGCACCTTTACACCATCACCTCCGAGAGAAGAAAGCCTTCCAACGGCAACCATAGAATGGGCTGACGTGAAACAAAGGCATTTGAATTTCGGTTGGGTTACCAACTGTTTACTGTTTATCGCATTAGGCGCCAGAATCTTGGCGACCGATTTCCCACAGTTTCTTATGCTGTTGGAAAAAAAAAATTGTCGATATTCGTCATTTGTGTTCATGGAAGTTGTCGGTGCATGATAGTCGTAATGGATGACGAAAAGTTATAAAATTCTTTCTTTGAAGTTAATTAGTTTAATGGAACTGGTTTTTAAACGTTCAGTAAAGTTCTGTAAAGCAAACTATGACAATGGGCCAGTATTCAAATTACCAAAGAACGAGGATTTGAGAAAAAAATTGTTGAATGCCATTCCGAGAAAGAACATGCCTCCTACGAAGAATTTCAAGGTAAGTTTATTTTTCCTGTTTTGAAAATAAATTTATATTTAATATTTCTTTTCTTTTCCTTTTTTCCATTGATTGTAATAAGGTGACCAACTTGTTTACAATGAAAAGGAGGACACAAATAAATTGAAGAAATAAAACATCGTAAATAAAAGAAACATCTTATAGTGTATTCTCTATTATTGTTGCAATTTGTTTCTTGAGGGTCCTTTGGTATTTAAAGGCAGTTGAAATAACAGAAATATCTTTAACAGGGAAGTTATTTTTACTGTCATGAATAATTTTAGGCAGCTGTAATGGGGAACTTCAGAAATTTTTGAAAACACGTAAAAGCCATCCGTATTTGTAGAAAAAATCATTCTAATTTCAAATATGCAAGTGAAATTTTACAGAAAAATTTATTTATTTAAATATTGAGAGCGAAAGATGCACTGAAATAGCAGGAATCATGACGCACTCTCGTTCGCCGAGTAGATTCTGACGTCAAGGGTGCCTTCCTTCGCATACTTCTCTTTCGCTAGTTCTGTACTTTGCTTTGAATCAAGGCGTTTGTACCAGCTAACATTTTAAAAGTGAAGTTTTTAGCTTAATGCCTTGAAAGAATGTGTATCTCTCTGAATGCAACAGATTTTCCAACAATCAGCACTCAAATGTGACATACTATTCTGTAGCATTTTTATGGATCTCTTTGAAAGCTTCAGAACAAAGCAAGCTACTCACTTTCTATCAGTAAAATCCTGATCGCTTACTTATTTTATTACAAGGGAAGTAACACAAATGTTTTGTCAGTACATGTGTCTGTAATTATTCAGTTCCGATAAAGAAACTGGACACAAAACGCCGTCTCGTAAATTATCTCATAAGAAAAGTTGTTTTGACCTTACCTTGAATGCATTTTCAGTAACCGGATCAAAGCTCTACACTATACAGAAAAGGTTTCGTATTAGGAAAAACGGATAGGTTTTCGAAACCATCAAGCAACAATAAATTGCAGAGGGCCCTCGGACATTCCGAGAAGACGCTGCGATTTCTGTTGCACAAGAAAGAACGAAAAGATAAGAACCTTTTTTTGCATGATGTATTCAATTTCGTATGCCTACAGAAAAAAAAAACAGGAATTTATTTATTTCAGAAGTTCCGTTCAAAATAATTTCAGGTACGGCATTTTTTTAAAAACACACCTGTGCCTTTTAAAAATTAATTTTATTTTATATAGTTTTATTTTACTAAGGTTTATTTTACTATATAAATTATTTCCTTTGTACAAATATTAATTTTAAAATATATATATTATATTATTAAAAAATATATAGTTTATACTAACTAATATAAAATCTGGTAAAAATAACTTATATAAAGAAATACACTAAAAATTATAAATGATAAAACTGTAACCACTTTCGTAAATTGCAAAAAAAGAAAAGAAAAGATACGATCAAAGTATCTGTAAGCAGTAAGCCTTCTTTACTGCAAAGTAAGCTTTTTTCATTATGTTAGTTAATTTTTGAATTATATGAAAAAAACTATATGAATTTATAATAATATTCAAACCAGAACAAATGCGACTGATCTAGGAATTTAAGTCCTGCCATCAACAAACTCGAGATGCGCGATGAGATAAATTTATCCCGCCTTTTCTCAACTATAATAATTGATGAGCAAACTAACCTTTTGAAGACTAATTTTGATTTTAATACATTCATTGAATATAAAGAATTTATTTTGCATCAAAAATTAATTCTGCGAATTATTTTGTTGAACTACAAATGAAAACGAATTTTATTATCAAAAAAGTCGCGAATTTAAACTAATTTTTAAGATATTCTTGTTAATTTTCAATAGTACTGGTTATTTTTTAAAAAATATAAGAAACATTCGAATATCCATTGAAAAATCGATGTACTTCGTTCAGTTACGTATTGCTAATCTTTTTTTTAAAAAAAACTTGCTCATGTTATTTTATAGCATAAA